>JAJOOE010011377.1:0-27428 GCA_036250405.1 Solanum raphanifolium
GTCATAATGTGTTAACCACTTAATCTATTGGGAGTAGCATAATACCGAGTTGGACTAGGGTTTCAGCGTACCCATATAGTCCCAGAACTACGAGCCACATAGGTGTAAGTCCCCTCTGTGGGCAACATCAGTTTAGTGATCAGGCCAGTCATGTCTCTATACCTTTGGTTGGGTATATTGGGTCCTCTCAATATGGCCTATACATCAGACTTCACATTGAGCTCATGTGGTTTTATGTCGGTTATTAGTAGCTCCCATAGTTCAGTCAGACTCTATTACATTGACCATATTTCAGTACAGTCAGTATTCAGTCTCAGCATGTTATAAATTGGTCATTGCATTCAGTTAGCTCAGCATTCAGCATCTATATCATGTTCAGAGTATATCATTGTTTTATTGCTTTGTTCAGTTATATGTTATTTCAGCTTTACTCTATCTTGTACGCTCAGTACCTTTCAAGTACTGACGCATACGTGCGCTACATCTTCTCGTGATGTAGGTTTAGGTTCCCAGCATCCAGATCACGCTTAGATCGATTCTCGATCTCCAGTTCAGCAGCATCAGTGGTGAGTCCTCATTCTTCGAGGACAATAGTCATGTCATCTTTCAGTTTTCAGTCTTTTAGTTTCAAATTTTGTAGACTTAGCTGAGGCATGTCCCAGCACTTCTATTCAGTTTAGAGGCTTATTTCAGACATAGATAGATTTATCTTAGTATTGAGTTAATATCTTCCTTGTATTAAACTCATCAGTTTTCATTTATCTCAGTTATAGTATATGGGTATTCCCCATCCTTTCATGTTACTTATGATTTAGCTTCCGCATCAGTTTATTATCTTTAGTATGCTCATGATCATGCCAGTAGGATTAGCTTGGGATCACTTGTGATCCTAGGTCCCGTATCAGCATCTCGGGGGTAGCTTGGGGCGTGACAATTCCCTAAGAAATTTGATGAAGAAACGCCTTGAATTCAAAACCCTAGCTTCCTCTTCTTCTTCTTCTTCTTTGGGAACTTCTAGAGAGAGAAATATTTGAGAGGAGGTGGGTTTCTTTTTTATTCTATTTGGAGTGGCCTAAATGAAAGAATTTAGGTCATAAAAAGGTCTTATAGTTGTTGGGAAAGGAATAGACTAATAAGGACTTAACTTTTGAAAAGGAACAAGGACCCTTAAAGTTGTAAGTTAAAAGTATACACCAAACCTGTCGAACCTCGCCCAGTGCACCCCTTGGCTCGCCAAGGGCACTAGGCAAGTCGCCTAATGGCCCTTGGCTCACCCATTTTTCCAGCCTGAAAGTGCTTCCCTATTTTGGGCATAACGTTTTACCTCAAGATAAGAATTGGTCAAACTCGGTGGCATTTGAAAGAGGACTCAGAGACCTTTGAAGTTCTAACTTAAAATTTCACCTCTTTCACAACTTACCTAGCCCATTTTCCCCTCTTGGCTCGCCAAGGGCACTGGACGACTCGCCTAGTGCACCCTTGGCTCTCCCAATTTTCTAGTGAGCTCCCAAATTGGGCAATCCACTAGGCGATCAAGAGGGGTCAATGAGCTACACGCCAAGCTGGTTGGCGAGCATGGAGTTAGCTAGCCCTTTGGTCCAGCATCTTGGCCAAATGGGGCAGCCACTAGGCGATCACAAGGACACAAGGGCGACTCACCCAACACTTTGGGCGATCAAATAGACCCATCTCCGAACAGCCCCTCTAAGAACAAGGTTTCTTTTACTCAAACTTTCTAGCTTACACCCTAGGCTTCTCCCTTACTCAAATTAGGTCTAAAACAACCTAGACATCAAATTAAGGCTACACTAACCCACACAATGAGGCTCTAGTTCATCCTATCATTTTTCGAGTTGTTACATTATCCCCCCACTTAGGAACATTCGTCCTCAAATGACCCTTAAAACACATTAAAGAAAAAATGACTCGAGACTAGCAGCCCATCTATATCATGCAACATCACATACAATGCATAAACATAGGAGGAAACATCCACTCCACATCAATAAGCTCAATGCAACATAAGCATGTAGGAACTACATCTACAAACTCACTATGCACCAAACATCAACATTTCTCATTTCGTTGGAGGAACGTCCTTCTCCAACTCATTTCATGCTCAACATAACATCATTAAGTACATTATCCTATTTTCTCATAAAAGCACATTTAGGCATGTTCAACAATGTAACCTCATGAAGCATAGAGATAACTCATACTAGATGCATATCAACATGAAGAACATAAATGATGAAAACTCATTTTCTCCACTAAACAAGAATCCAACTAGAACATGCATAATATAAGGAAAACATGGAAACACAATGTCACAAATGACTCCAAAAACATGAAACAAGCCAAAAAGGACCTCTTTGTCTAAGTCTTCAATAGGAACATAAAGAAGAGGTAAGAATATCGGAACTCTCAACAACCTTACTACTCCTCATACTATCCCCCACCTAGGAGTAAACCCAATTAAGGTCAACATGAAAACCACAAGGGGACCTTAATCAAGACATCCACAACTTACAAGAAATCATCAACATACCAGTACTTTCTAACTAAGAAGGACCTCATTAAGCAACTCTTGCTCACAATCAACCTTACCACATCACTCAATGTCTCATATGAATCCACCACACTGGGTTTAAACTCTACAAGCTCACTACACCTCTTAAGGTGAGAACATCAATCAAGCCTAACTCATGAACATCAGGGACAATCAAAGACCTTACCATCTAGGCACATTATCCCCCACTTGGGAGTAAGCCTATACCTACTCTTCTAAGCTTCACTTCTTTCAATTCTTTCAACATATATCAAAATTCATCATAACCTTCTACCAACATCAAACATAACCATAAAGTAACCCATTCACACTAAATTCAACATCACAATCTTCCATCTCACATCTATCAATTCACATAGCCATAGTTTGCATCACAACAAACCTTATCTCTCCCTCAACCCATCTAGCAGACCCTTTTCAAGGGGTCACACTCTAAAGACCATCACATAAGGAATAAGGGAAAGACGTTAAAGAGTTAAACTATATGGAACGACTTGAAGAATGAAGAAGTGAAACTTTCTTCTTATATTATGCATGTTCATAATGTGGCGCGCTTCACATTGTGAACAAGACACTACTAGATGTGGTTTGTGACATCCTAAGACCATTCCAAAATCTTGTGCTCTGATACCATATTTGTCACGACCCGAGATCACCCACTCATGGAAATACGGTGTACTCAACCCCAAAGTGGTCTTATACAAGCCTCATAGCTCATTCATTGCATAAGATACTTGAAAATAGAGAGGAATTAAAAACTTTCTTTACAATCGAAGACATTTTCATTAAGAAGCAAGCGGAAGACTTTCTAGACTTTATATACTATGTCTCAAACCATCTAATACTTTGAATACAACATTGGTACTCATCCCATACAAAGGCTTTAACATATACTAAGGACATAAAAGGAACAAGTTGGGTTTTTTCCTCGAAACTATGAGGACTCACCAGATCTTCATCTTCAAGCACCTTAGAAACCTATCCTCCAAGAATAGAACACCAACATCTCCAAAGCCTACACTTTGGTAAAAAGGGAAAAGTATGGGGTTAGCACAATAGATGTACTAAGTATGATGACCATGCAAAAACGTGCTTAAAAGGGACATTTGATTGAAAGTCATGCTTTTATGCCATTTTTGTAAAACTTCACGACCATTGATACAAGAGGCATACTATAAGTCTCATCCAACATACAAAGCCATAAAATTCACATTTAAAGAATATCACATATAAACCTTTACCTTCACCTTGAACCTCCACCTCAAGTAACCCTCAAGCTATACCTTGCGCAATGTATGGATAGCGTCCCATACCACCACCCACACTAAGACACCACCTTAAGGTCACCAAAGGCGAACTTACTATTTACTATTATTCACATTACAAGTAATCATGCTCAACTAGTACCAACATTCAACACGTAAGCATATTCGTCAAGTAAGTCATTTCATCAGCTTAGGACCTATATCTAAGGTTACCCTAAGATACACATAAGTAAGAAATGAAGTGACAGCCCATACTACCTCTTCATACACACTTAGGGATTCCTCAAGGTTACAATAAATAAGAACCTTTACAATTCAACACAACATGCTAAGTAACTCATTTCATCAATATAAGTTACTCATTCATCATTTCATTTAGACAATAAGTCAAAAATCTTCATTAGATTCATTCAGGACACCTTCATCTATTTAGAGGATTTTCATTCATTAGACATTATATCAACATTCTCCTTAACTTCTTCCTAGGAGGACATTCAAACCATAGTCATTAAGACTTATAGAACTCACTATAGCACCTTCAAAACCTACTGGTGCAATGGATAGATAGCATCCCATACTACTACCTACACTTTGTAGTACCTATCAAGTAACTAGAGTGCAGATCTCTCATGATGGGAATAGGCATTAACCGACATAAACCGTGAGAGCTAATCTTGGAATCCGGTGTCATAAACCCCACACCGTGGAAGGTGTTCTACTTACCAAGGGTAGAACTAAAACACATCCAATGTTTGCACTTAGTTTATGGGATATCCAAAGATGTTCATCGGACTCTAGCCCCTTTAATGGGAAGAGCCACCATCTTAACCATATCCACTCAGTGCTTAGCCTTTGTTCCTATAGAGTAGTTTCATTCACATTAGTGTAGTAGAGAGGGACACCAACATTAGGCCTACCGACCCTAAGTAGTTTTACCAAGAAGGGTCACCACCAATTGGTATACCATTCAAGGTACATTAAGGATAGCTCGTTGATCTTCCTAGAGAGAGCCACCACCATTAGATCTATTGTCTCTAGGTTCATCATTTCAAACAAGAAGGAGGTCACCACCATTAGGTTTACTGCTTCAAGGTTTCACATTCACATAGGGTTCTAAACCTACTATGAAGGGCCATCAACTTTAGGACTACCGATTCAAGTCATATTCTAAAATACCTCATTAGTCATTTACAGAAATTCTACCAACATTAGGTCTACCAATCAAGACATTCATTCATTCATTTATGAAGGGGCTACCAACATTAGGTCTACCAATTCAAGACATTAAGACATTTAAATCAAGATACATTTAATACTCAAGAGAAGGATGCCTAAGCCTATCAAGTCAACAGATCATATTCAATATACGTTTCCTTTATCAAGAGGAGGGCACCTATGTCTACCAAGTCAAGATAAGACATTACAATAGAGAAACCTTTCACATTCTACTATCAACATTCATAAATGTTTAGTGAGAATACACTTTCAATCACAGCACATTCACATTCCATATAAGATCATTATTCTACCATTGACACCACAAGTATAACCTTCACATATCAATCATATACACAACATCATGAGAATACTTCAATTCCTCATATAATGCCTTCAAGGCCATCATCACAGTGTACACATAATTAACCACCTCCACCTTTCAAGTGGATCAATATACTAAGTAAATAGACACTTCCACCTTTCAAGTGGAGCAATATACTAAGTAAATAGACACTTCCACCTTTCAAGTGGATCAACAATTCAAGAACAACTATACTTTACATGAGAATTAGCTCACAACTTACCCTTTCCAAAGCAATAATTACAATTCCTCAATCCTCCAACAATTTACCATAGATAGGCATAGATAACAATAGAATTCCATATTATAAGTCAATCTAAGCTTAATTCCATCAGCATCCATTCATAATCATAAAACCCACTTCATAAGCCAAATTTAGGAATTTAGGGAAATCATGGGTTCGTAGAGTTTTTCATCCTAAAACATCAATTAAACATCAATATAATCATACTTTATCAGTTGAAATCTTTTGATGCAAGAACCCATGAGTTTTAGTGAAATCTAGGTTTTTGGTGGAACTTGAAAACCTTGAAAACATCTTTGAAATTGACTCTAGGGTGAAAACTAACCCTAGATGAAAGATCACCATACCTTTACTAAGATTCCACAAGAAATTTGATGAAGAAACGTCTTGAATTCAAAACCCTAGCTCCCTCTTCTTCTTTTTCTTCTTCTTTAGGAACTTCTAGAGAGAGAAATATTTAACAGAAGGTGGGTTCTTTTTATTCTATTTGGAGTGGCTTAAATTAAAGGAGTTAGGTCATAAAAAGGTCTTATAATTGTTAGGAAAGGAATAGGATAATAAGGACTTAACTTTGGAAAAGGGGCAAGGGCCCTTAAAGTTGTAACTTAAAAGTATACACCAAACCCATCAAAGCTCGCCCTTTGCACCCCTTGGCTCACCAAGGGCACTAGGCGAGTCACCTAATGGCCCTTGGCTCGCCCAATTTTCAAGCCTGACAATGCTACAGTATTTCGGGCATAACGTTTTACTTCGATATCAGAATTAGGCAAACTCGGTGGCGTTGGAAAGAGAACTGAGAGACCTTTAAATCTCTAACTTAAAATTTCACCAACTTCACAACTTACCTCGCCCATTTTTCCCTCTTGCCTCGCCAAAGGCACTAGGCGACTCCCAAAGTGCACCTTTGGCTCGCCCAATTTTCCAGTGAGCTCCCAAATTGGGAAGTCCACTAGGTTATCAAGAGAGGTCATTACGCTGCACACCAAGCCGGTTGGCGAGCTTTGAATTAGCTCGCCCTTTGGTCCAGCATCTTGGCCAAATGGGGCAGCCACTAGGCGATCACAAGGGCACAAGGGCGACTCGCCCAACCCTTTGTGCGATCAAACATCCCCATCACCAAACAGCCCATCTACGAACAAGATTTCTTTTACTCAAACTTTCTATCTAAGTCCCTAGCTTGCACTCTAGGCTTCTCCCTTGCTCAAGTTAGGTCTAAAACAACATAGACATCAAATTAAGGTTTCACTAACCCACACAATGAGGCTTTAGTTCATCCTATCATTTTTCGAGTAGTTACATTATCCCCCACTTAGGAACATTCGTCCTCGAATGACACTTAAAACACATTAAGGGAAAAATGACTCGAGACTAGCAGACCATCTATCATGCAATATCATATACAATGCATAAACACAGAAGGAAACATCCACACCACATCAATAAACTCAATGCAACATAAGAAACTAGGAACTACATCTACAAATTCATTATGCACCAAATATCAACATTTCTCATTTCGTTGGAGGAACTTCCTTCTCCAACCCATATCTTGCTCATCATAACATTAGTAAGTACATTATGCAATTTTCTCATAAAAGCACATTTAGGGATGTTCAACAATTTAACCTCATGAAGCATAGAGATAACTCATACTAGATACAAATCAATATGAAGAACATAAATGATGAAAACTACTTTTCTCCACTAAACAAGAATCCAACTAGAACATGCATAATATAAGGAGAACATGGAAACACAATGTCGCACATCACTCCGAAGACATGAGACAAGCCAAAAAGGAACTCTTGGTCTAACGCTTGAATAGGCACATAAAGAAGAGGTAAGGATATCAGAACTTTAAACAACCTTACTACTCCTCATACTATCCCCCATTTAGGATTAAACCCAACTAAGGTCAACATGAACACCACAAGGGAACCTTAATCAAGACATCCACAACTTACGAGAAACCATCAACATACCGGTACTTTTAAACTAGAAAGGTCCTCATTAAGCAACTCTTGCTCACAATCAACCTTACCACATTTACTCAATGTCTCATATGAGTCTACCACACCGGGTCTAAACTCGTCAAACTCACTACACCTCTTAAGGTGAGAACATCAATCAAGCTTAACTTATGAAAATCAAGGACAATCAAAGACCTTACCATCTAGGCACATTATCCCCCACTTAGGAGTAAGCCAACACCAACTATTCTAAGCTTCACCTCTTTCAATTCTTTCAACATACCTCAAAACTCATCATAACCTTCTACCAACATCACACATGACCATAAAGCAACCCATTAACACTAAAGTCAACATCACAATCTTCCATCTCATATCTAACAAGTCACATAGCCATAGCTTGCATCACAACCAACCTTTTCTCTCCCTTAACTCAACAGCATACTCTTTTTAAGTGGTCATACTCTAAAGACCATCACATAATTAATAAGGGAAAGACGTTATAGAGTTAAACTCTATGGCACGACTTGAAGAATGAAGAAATGAAACTTTCTTCACACCCAATAGCCTCTTATTCATAATGTGGTGCGCTTCACATTGTGAACAAGACCATTCAAAAATATTGTGCTCTAATACTATGTTTGTCACAACCCGAGAGCACCCCCTAGTCGTAACATGGCGTACTTGACCCCGAAGGGGTCTTATACAAGCCTCATAGCTCATTCATTGTATAAGATACTTGAAAATAGAGAGGAATTAAAAACTTTTTTACAATAAAGACATTTTCATTAAAAAACAAGCGGAAGACTTTCTAAACTTTATATACTATGTCTCAAACCATCTAATACTTTGAATACAACATTGGGACTCAGCCCATACAAAAGCTTTAACATATACTAAGGACATAAAAGGAACAAGATGGGTCTTATTCTCGAAACTATGAGGACTCACCAAGTTTTCACTTTCAAGCACCTTAGAAACCCATCTTTCAAGCATAAAACACCAACATCTCCAAAGCCTACACTTTCGTAAAATTTGAAAAGAATGAGGTTAGCACATTAGATGTACTAAGTAAGATGACCATGCAAAAACGTGCTTAAAAGGGGACATTTGATTGAAATCCATGCTTTTATGCCATTTTTGTAAAACTTCACGATCATTAATACAAGAGACATAATATAAGTCACAACCAACATACAAAGTCATATCATTCACATTTGAACAAGATTACATATAAACCTTTATCTTCACCGTGAACCTCCACCTAAATTAACCTCCAAGCTATGCCTTGTGCAATGTATGGATAGCGTCTCATACCACCACCCACACTAAGGCACCACCTTAAGGTCACCAAAGGTGAACTTACTATTTATCATTCTTCACATTACAAGTAATCATGCTCAACTAGTACCAACATTCAACACATAAGCACATTCGTCAAGTAAGTCCTTTCATCAACTTAGGACCTATATCTAAAGTTACCCTAAGATACACCTAAGTAATACATGAAGTGACAGCCCATACTATCTCTTCATACACACCTAGGTGTTCCTCAAGGCTACAATAAACAAGAACCTTTACAATTTAACACAACAAGCTAAGTAACTCATTTCTTCAATATAAGCTACTCATTCATCATTTCATTTAGACAATAAGTCGAAAATCTTCATTAGATTCATTCAGGACACCTTCATGCATTTAGAGGACTTTCATTCATTAGACGTTAGATCAATATTCTCCTTAACTTCTTCCTAGGAGGACATTCAAACCATAGTCATTAAGACTTATAGAACTCACCATAGCACCTTCAAAGCCTACTCGTCCAATGTATAGATAGCATCCCATACTACTACCTACACTTTGTAGTATCTATGAAGTAACTAGAGTGCACATCTCACATAATGGGAATAGGCATTAAGCGACATACATCGTGAGAGCTAATCTTGGAAACCGGTGTCATAAACCCCACACCGTGGAAGGTGTTTTACTTGCCAAGGGTAGAACTAAAATACATCCAATGTTGGCACTTAGTTTATGGGATATCCAAAGATGTTCATTGGACTCTAGTCTCTTCATTGGGAAGAACCACCATCTTAAACATATCCACTCGGTGCTTAGCCTTAGTTCCTATAGAGTAGTTTCATTCACATTTGTGTAGTAGAGAGGGCCACCAACATTACGCCTACCGACCCTAAGTACTTTTACCAAGAAGGGCCACCGCCAATAGGACTACTGTTCAATGTACATTAAGGATAGCTCATTGATTTTCCTAGAGAGAGCCACCACCCTTAGGTCTACCGTCTCTAGGTTCATCATTTCACACAAGAAGAAGGCCACCACCATTAGGTCTAACGCTTCAAGGTTTCACATTGACATAGGGTTCTAGACTCACTATGAAGGGCCACCAACTTTAGGTCTACCAATTCAAGACATAGTCTAAAATACCTCATTAGTCATTTATAGAAAGGCTACCAACATTAGGTCTACCAATCAAGGCATTCATTCATTCATTTATGAAGAGGCTACTAACATTAGGTCTACCAATTCAAGACATTATGACATTTAAGTCAAGATACATTCAATACTCAAGAGAAGGATGCCTAAGCGTATTAATTCAACATATCACATTCAATATAACTTTCCTTTATCAAGAAGAGGGCACTTATGTCTACCAAGTCAAGATAAGACATTACAATATAGAAACCCTTCACATTATACTATCAACATTCATAAGTATTTAGTGAGAATACATTTTCAATCACAACACATTCACATTCCATATAAGCTCATCATTCTACTATTGAAACCACGAGTATAACCTTCACATCACAATCATATATACAACATCATGACAATATATCAATTCCTTATATAATGCCTTCAAGGCCATGATCACAATGTACGCATAAGTAACCACCTCCACCATTCAAGTGGATCAATATACAAAGTAAATAGACACCTCCACCTTTCAAGTTGATCAACAATTCAAGAACAATTCTACTTTACATGAGAATTAGGTCACAACTTACCCTTTCCAAAGCCATAATTACAATTCCTCAATCCTCCAACAATTCAGCATAGATAGGCATAAAATAACAATAGAATTCAATAATATAATTTAATCTAAGCATAATTCCATCAACATTCATTAATAATAATAAAACCCACTCCATAAGACAAATTTAGGAATTTAGAGATATCATTTGTTCCTAGGGTTTTTCATCTTAAAACATCAATATAATCATACTTTATCATTTGAAATCTTTTGATGCAAGAACCCATTAGTATGAGTGAAATCTAGCTTTTTGGTCGAACTTGAAAACCTTGAAAACATCTTTGAAATTGACTCTAGGGTTAAAACTAACCCTAGATGAAGGATCACCATACCTTTACTAAGATTCACCAAGGAATTTGATGAAGAAACGCCTTGAATTCAAAACCCTAGCTCCCTCTTCTTCTTCTTCTTCTTTGGGAACTTTTAAAGAGAGAAATATTTGAGAGGAGGTGGGTTTATTTTTTATTCTATTTGGAGTGGCTTAAATGAAAGGATTTAGGTCATAAAAAGGTCTTATAGTTGTTAGTAAAGGAATAGAATAATAAGGACTTAACTTTGGAAAAGGACCAAGGACCCTTAAAGTTGTAACTTAAAAGTATACACCAAACCCGTCGAAGCTCACCCTTTGCACCCCTTGGCTCGCCAAATGCACTAGGTGAGTCGCCTAATTGCCCTTGGCTCGCCCATATTTCCAGCCTGGCAGTTCTTCACTATTTCGAGAATAATCTTTTACTTCGAGATCAGAATTGGGCAAACTCGGTGGCGTTGGAAAGAGGACTCGGAGACCTTTAAAGTTCTAACTTAAAATTTCACCTCCTTCACAACTTACATCGCCCATTTTCCTCTCTTGTCTCGCTAAGTTCACTAGGCGACTCGCCAAGTGCACCCTAGGCTCACCCAATTATCCAGAGATCTCCCAAATTGGGCAGTCCACTAGGTGATGAAGAGAGGTCAATGGGCAGCACGCCAAGCTGGTTGGCGAGCTTGGACTTACTTTGCCCTCAGGTCCAGCATCTTGGATAAATGGGGCAGCCACTAGGCGATCACAAGGGCACAAGGGTGACTCGCCCAACCCTTTGGGCGATCAAATAGCCCCTCTAAGAACAAGGTTTCTTTTACTCAAACTTTCTAGCTAAGGCCATAGCTTGCACCCTAGGCTTCTCCCTTGCTCAAGTTAGGTCTAAAGCAACCTAGACATCAAATTAAGGTTACACTAACCCACACAATGATGCTCTAGTTCATCCTATCATTTTTTGAGTCGTTACATTATCCTCCACTTAGGAACATTTGGCCTCGAATGACACTTAAAACACATTAAGGGAAAAACGACTCGAGACTAGCAGCCCATCTATCATGCAACATCATATACAATGCATAAATAAAGGTGGAAACATCCACTCCACATCAAATAAGCTCAATTCAACATAAGCAAGTGCGAAGTACATCTACGAACTCATTATGCACCAAACATCAACATTTCTCATCTCGTTGGAGGAACTTCATTCTCCAACTCATAGCATGCTCATCATAACATCATTAAGTGTATTATGCAATTTTCTCATAAAAGCACATTTAGGCATGTTCAACAATTTAACCTCATGAAGTATAGAGATAACTCATACTAGATGCAAATCAACATAAGGAACATAAATGATGAAAACTCAATTTCTCCACTAATCAAGAATCCAACTAGAACATGTGTAATATAAGGAGAACATGGAAACACAATGTCACACATGACTCCAAAAACCTGAAACAAGACAAAAAGGAACTCTTTATCTAAGGCTTGAATAGGCACATAAAGAAGAGGTAAGGATATCGGAACTCTCAACAACCTTACAACTCGTCATACTATCCCCCATTTAGGAGTAAACCCAACTAAGGTCAACATGAATACCACAAGAGAACCTTAATCAAGACATCCACAACTTACAAGAAACCATCAACATACCGGTACTTTTAAACTAGGAAGGTCCTCATTAAGCAACTCTTTCCCACAATCAACCTTACCACATTTACTCAATGTCTCATATGAGTCTACCACACCAGGTCTAAACTCCTCAAATTCACTACACCTCTTAAGGTGAGAGCATCAATCAATCCTAACTTATGAACATCAAGGACAATCAAAGACCTTACCATCTAGGCACATTATCCCCTGGAGTAAGCCTATACCAACTCTTTTAAGCTTCACTTCTTTCAATTCTTTCAACATACCTCAAAACTCATCATAACCTTCTACCAACATTACACATAACCATAAAGCTACCCATTCACACTAAAGTCAACATCACAATCTTCCATCTCACATCTATCAAGTCACATAGCCATAGTTTTCATAACATCTAACATTTTCTCTCCCTCAACCCATCTAGCATACTCTTTTCAAGTGGTCATACTCTAAAGACCATCACATAAGGAATAAGGGAAAGACATTATAGAGAAAAACTCTATGGCACGACTTGAAGAATGAAGAAGTGAAACTTTCTTAACACCCAATAGCCTCATATTCATAATGTGGCGCGCTTCACATTATGAACAAGACTCTACTAGATGTGGTTTGAGACATCTTAAGACCATTCCAAAATATTATGCTCTGATACTATGTTTGTGTCACACCCCAAACTCATGGGGGAGGGGGGAGGCAACTGGCTCCTAATGCCAAAACTCAGGCCCAAGCCGACCCTGCTGAACCATTTGCTACTAGCGCATGGCAGCCACACGAAATCAAGAAATCAAACAAGTATATCTCGGCTTGAAACTAAGTCATCGGCCGGCAAGGCCCCTGCCAACTGATCTATAAAACAAACAACTACTCCCAGGAGATCATATAAATAAATAGCCAACTAGCACAGAAGTTTTGATTGGACCGTCGAGGCCACCATGATATCTATACCAAAACTAAAAGCAGGTATATATCAATACAATACATCAAACAGCTCATAAGCTTCAGCAAACCAACCACATAGGCCAGTATGGCCATAACGTAGCTATACACCCCACACACTAGTCTGCAAGCCTCTAAGAGTAGTAAAGATTAGCGGGACAGGGCCCTAGCCTACCCATAAAGATATATGCAACAAAAGGTAACAAACCTCCCAACTCTGGCAGCTCCGGAGGAAAGGGGCTAGCCAACCGGATAAAAGTCAATCATGCTGCTGAGGAGGTCTAGTCAGTCTTATGTCAGGACATGCATGCATGAATTCAGAGCCCCCAATGGGGCGTCAGTAAAAAATAATGTACAGAGTATGAAAGGCAATAGTATGTGATGAGTTATCCTGATATACTGGAATAATCTGATAAATAAATCAAAGATAAGATAAGTGTACTGACCTGCTCCTAAATCTAAACTTATCAAAAATAATAAAACAGCAACCTAACCAAGCCCCCATAAGCTCAGCAGGTACAAACAGCACACAAGACCACCTACTCAGGCCCCCATAAGCCCAGAAGGTGCCAATCAACCTATATACCCCTACCAGTAGACCCTAGCCCCGTAGGCAATCACATAGCCCTCTTAGGCATTAATATAGCCCCGTAGGCAGCACATAGCTCTCTTAGGCATCAACGTAGCTTATAGACAACTCATAGCCCTCTTAGGCAACAACATGGCCCTGTAGGAAGCACATAGCCTTCTTAGGCATCAATATAGCCCTGTAGGCAACTCATAGCCCTTCTAGGCACAATATAGTCCTATTAGACAACATCATAGCCCCCATAGGCAGTTCATAGCTCAACAGCTAACCACAATAGCCCCAAGGGAAACAACAAACAATTAACTAGGCTGAAGGCGAGCAATTTAGCTATAAACAATATATATATGAATAATCTCCAAGTCGTTCTTAACTTAGGGTCTTTCTTAACAGATCGTGAGTCCCTAAAATAAGGGGTTATAACCACCCAATCAGCCAATCATTCACAATTACATCTACAAGATCACTAACGTTAACTACATCTAAGGAAACATGTCGAACGAAGGGAATAACCTTAACATACCTTTCCAATGAACGCTCGAAAGATCGTAGTTCCTTCACGAAAGTTGTTCCTTATGTCCTAAGCTTCACAAACACTATATATACACAGTTGGTACGCACCTATAAACAGTTTATAATTAATCCTATATCGGCAGATTTGCCATATTGCCCCAACTTGTCGAAACGTCCATAGAAATTCATATAAACAATCATAAAAGAGTCCCAAGATGATTACCTTAGTTAACCAAGTTAAAACTTGAAGAAACACCAATAATTACAAATTTATATCTTCAAAAACCAACTCCAAACGCAGCAAATAGAAGGAAAAACGATTGCCACGTGTAGGGATTACATTTCTAGGCACGGGGGCAATGTTTTATGGTAGAAATCGTCAAAACTAACCTTCATTATGCTAGGACTCCATAGAAACCCTCTCCTAAGCTTTCTCTCTGGTTTTGGAACTGAAATGAACTGTTTCCATGCCTAAAAACATTAAATAGCCGACATACCATATTTCTTTACCCGTCCCGAATTCGACCCGGATTCTGCCTTGGCAGTCCCTAGTAAAACCCTCATAACGTTTTACTCGAATGTCCGTTTTATACGGGGTTTTATGTGTTACAAACTAGACTCGTAGGCCTTCGATTTAATGGGTAATAGGCCTTCTAACTCTTTATATATTGGGAGAAAACATCCAATACATTTGACCCAAATTTCAAAGAAATCTTTAAAAAGGAACTTATGATAACTTTCGCCAGCTTTTATTTTGCCACATTCTTACCTTCAAAATTTGAGATAAAACCCTTGAACACTTAAAATATGACATACCACATCCTTTTTAATTTATTACTCACCTTCTTTGTCTTTCCACAAAGGTACGAGTTAATTTAGACGTTTTGGAAAAGTCGGGGTGTTACAGTTTGTCACATTCCGAGAGCATCCCCTAGTCGTAACACGGCATACTCGACCCCGAAGGGGTCTTATACCAGCCTCATAGCTCATTCGTTGCATAAGATACTTGAAAATAGAAAGGAATGAAAAGTTTTGTTTACAATAAAGATGTTTTCATTAAAAAGCAAGCGGAATACTTTTTAAACTTTATATACTATGTCTCAAACCATCTAATACTTTGAATACAACATTGGGACTCAGCCCATACAAAAGCTTTAACATATACTAAGGACATAAAAGGAACAAGATGGATTTTGTCCTAGAAACTATGAGGACTCACCAAGTCTTCATCTCCAAGCACCTTAGAAACCTATCCTTCAAGAATAGAACACCAACATCTCCAAAGCCTACACTTTCGTAAAAAGGGAAACGAATGGGGTTAGCACATTAGATGTACTAAGTATGATGACCATGCAAAACGTGCTTAAAAAGGGACATTAGATTGAAAGCCATGCTTTTATACCATTTTTATAAAACTTCATGAACATTGATAGAAGAGGCATAATATAAGTCACAATCAACATACAAAGTCATGTAATTAACATTTGAACAAGATCACATATAAACCTTTACCTTCACCTTGAACCTCCAACTCAAGTAACCCTCAATCCATACCTTGTGCAATGTATGGATAGCATCCCATACCACCACCCACACTAAGTCAACACCTTAATGTCACCAAAGTTGAACTTACTATTTAACATTGTTTAGATTACAAGTAATCATGCTCAACTAGTACCAACATACAACACATAAGCACATCCGTCAAGTAAGTCATCTCATCATCTTAGGAACTATATCTAAAGTTACCCTAATATACACCTAATTAATACATGAAGTAACAGCCCATACTACCTCTTCTTACATACCTAGGTGTTCCTCAAGGCTACAATAAATAAGAACATTTACAATTCAACACAACATGCTAAGCAACTCATTTCATCATTATAAGCTACACATTCATCATTTCATTTAAAGAATAAGTTAAAAATCTTCATTAGATTCATTCAAGACACCTTCATGCATTTAGAGGACTTTCATTCAATAGACATTAGATGAACATTCTCCTTAACTTCTTCCTAGGAGGACATTCAAACCATAGTCATTAAGATTTAGAGAACTCACTAGCAGCTTCAAAGCCTACTCGTGCAATGTATAGATAGCATCACATACTACTACCTACACTTTGTAGTACCAATCAAATAACTAGAGTGTACATCTCACATGATGGGAATAGGCATTAACCGACATAGACCGTGAGAGCTAATCATGGAATCCGGTGTCATAAAACCCACACCGTGGAATGTGTTCTACTTGCCAAGGGTATAACTAAAACACATCCTATTTTGGCGCATAGTTTATGGGATATACAAAGATGTTCATTGGACACAAGACTCTTCATTGGGAAGAGCCACGATCTTAACCATATCCACTTGGTGCTTAGCCTTAGTTCCCATAGAGTAGTTTCATTCACATTAGTGTACTAGAGAGGACCACCAATATTAACCCTACCGACCCTAAGTACTTTTACCAAGAAGGGCCACCACCAATAGGTCTACCATTCAAGGTACATTAAGGATAACTCATTGATCTTCCTAGAGAGAGCCACCATCATTAGATCTACCGTCTCTAGGTTCATCATTTCACACAAGAAAGAGGTCACCACCATTAGGTCTACTGCTTCAAGGTTTCACATTCACATAGGGTTCTAGAGTCACTTTGAAGGGCCACCAACTTTAGGTCTACCGATTCAATTCATAGTCTAAAATACCTCATTTGTCAGTTATAAAAAGGCTACAAACATTAGGTCTACCAATCAAGACATTCATTCATCTATTTATGAAGAGGCTACAAACATTAGGTCTACTAATTCAAGAAATTATGACATTTAAGTCAAGATACTTTCAATACTCAAGAGAAGGATGCCTAAGCTTATCACGTCCGGAGATCACATTCAATATAGCTATCCTTTATCAAGAAGAGGGCACCTATGTCTACCAAGTCAAGATAAGACATTACAATATAGAAACCCTTCACATTCTACTATCAACACTCATAAGTGTTTAATGAGAATACACTTTCAATCACAATACATTCACATTCCATATAAGATCATCATTCTACCATTGAAACCACAAGTATAACCTTCACATCATAATACACAACATCATGACAATACTTTAATTCCTCATATAATGCCTTCAAGGCCATGATCACAATGTACATACACGTAACCACCTCCACCTTTCAAGTGGATCAATATACAAAGTAAATAGACACATCCACCTTTCAAGTAGTTCAATAATTCAAGAACAATTCTACATTACATGAGAATTAGGTCACAACTTACCCTTTCCAAAGCCATAATTACAATTCCTCAATCCTCCAATAATTCACCATAGATAGGCATAGATAACAATAGAATTCAATAATATAATTCAATCTAAGCATAATTCCATCAATATTCATTCATAATTATAAAACCCACTTCATAAGCCAAATTTAGGAATTTAGGGAAATCATGGGTTCATAGAGTTTTTCATCTTAAAATATCAAATAAAGATTAATGTAATCATACTTTATCATTTGAAATCTTTTGATGCAAGAACCCATGAGTTTGAGTGAAATCTAGGTTTTGGTGGAACTTGAAAACCTTGAAAAGATCTTTGGAATTAACTCTAGGGTGAAAACTAACCCTAGATGAAGGATCACCATACCTTTACTAAGATTCCCCAAGAAATTTAATGAACAAAACACCTTGAATCCAAAACCCTAGCTCCATCTTCTTCTTCTTCTTCCTTTGGAACTTCTAGAGAGACAAATAATTTAGAGGAGGTGGGTTTATTTTTTATTCTATTTGGAGTGGCTTAAATGAAAGGATTTAGGTCATTAAAAGGTCTTATAGTTGTTAGGAAAGGAATAGAATAATAAGGACTTAACTTTGGAAAAGAACCAAGGACCCTTAAAGTTGTAACTTAAAAGTTTACACCAAGCCCGTCGAAGCTCGCCCTTTGCACCCATTGGCTCGCCAAGCACACTAGGCGAGTCGTCTAATGGCCCTCTGCTCGCCCATTTTTCCTACCTGATAGTGCTTCACTATTTCGGGCATAACATTTTAATTTGAGATTGGAATTGGGCAAACTCGGTGGCATTTGAAAGAGGACTCAGAGACCTTTAAAGCTCTAACTTAAAATTTCACCTCCTTCACGGATTACCTCGCCCATTTTCCCCTCTTGGCTCGTCAAGGGCACTAGGCGACTCGCCAAGTGAACCTTTGGCTCTCTCAATTTTCCAGTGATCTCCCAAATTGGGCAGTCCACTAGGCGATCAAGAGGGGTCAATGGGTTGTACGCCAAGCTAGTTGGCTAGCTTGCTTAGCTTGCCCTTTGGTTCAGCATCTTGGCCAAATGGGGAAGCCACTATCCGATCACAAGGGCACAAAGGCGACTCGCCCAACCCTTTGGGAGATCAAACATCCCCATCGCCAATCATCCCCTCTAAGAACAAGGTTTCTTTTACTCAAACTTTCTAGCTGAGGCCCTAGCTTGCACCCTAGGCTTCTCTCTTGCTCAAGTTAGGTCTAAAACAACCTACACATCAAATTAAGGTTACACTAACCCACATAATAAGGCTCTAGTTCATCCTATCATTTTTCAAGTCGTTACAAACGAATTGACCATGGACTGACCTCGGTTCGTCCTTTGAACCATGGACTAGCTTAGAGAGAGGCTATTGAGGGGTCTGATCGACGAACCAAGACCACAACCTGTGTCCGTGGGTCTGGCCGTGAGTCGACCCTTGGACATTTTCCCGAGTTATTTCTGGGGAGGGCTTCCATGGGCGCCACCACGGCCCATGAAGGACCCCCTAGTCTGACGTCTGGCCTGGTGGACTCTACCTGGCTCCCATGAGTGCCAGTACGGCCCATAAGGTGGTCCACGGCCCGTGAAGAGCTCTGTGGTCCACCTATGCTGGAAGGTGTTGTGTCCACGGGCAGGTCAACAGACCATTGTCCCTCTCACGGCCCATCAACCCTATCGTGGTTCACTGGTTCTGCTAGTTTTTCTACTGCATTTTTTAAGTTTGGTTTTCAAGGGTTTACAATATCTCCCCCTTAGGAACATTCATCCTCGAATGAAGTCTAAACTAGCTAGATAGATTGGGAAAGAGCTGCAAACCCCACCACTAAGTACTAGAAACTGATTTATGACTGAACTAAGTTCCAATATGCAAACACGCTGAAAATGCAAGTACAAACAGAAGAAACATGATACTAAGACTGAAGATACGCATGAATGAATGAAAAGCTAGAAAGGAATTGTTACCTCAAGCTGGGATGGAATCGGAAGAAAAGAGATGAGGATACTTAACCTTCATGGCTACTTCTACTTCCCAAGTAGCTCCCTCTATAGATTGACTCCTCCACAAAACCTTAACTGAAGCGACTTCTTTATTTCTCAACCTTCAAACCTGACGATCAAGAATCTCAACTGGCACATCCTCATAAGTAAGACTATCCTTCACAACTACATTTTCCAATGGTACAATAGATGTTGGATCACCCACAGACTTCTTCAACAATGAAATGTGAAAGACCGGATGCACTGCTGATAGTTCTGCTGGCAACTCTAACTCATCAACCACTTTACCAAATCTTTTCAAAATCTTGTAAGGGCCTACATATCTAGGACTGAGCTTCCCTTTCTTACCAAATCTCATCACCCTCTTCATAGGTGACACTTTCAGGAAAACCTGATCATTAACTTGAAACTCCAAGTCCCTTCTCCTTACATCTGCATAGGACTTATGGCAACTCTGGGTTGTCTTAAGTATATCTTTAATAAGCTGAACTTTTTACATGGCATCATGAACCGAATATGGTCCTACCAAAGTTGTTTCACCTACTACAAACCAACCAACTAGGGATCTACACCTACGACCATATAATGCCTTATAAGGGGCTATCTGAATCTTGGAATGGTAACTATTATTGTAGGCAAACTCCATAAGAGGAAGGTGATCATCCCAACTACCCTTGAAATCAATCACGCAAGCTCTCAACATGTCCTCTAAGGTCTGAATGGTATGCTCTGCCTGACCATCCGTCTGTGGATGAAATGTTGTGCTAGATTAACCTGAGTACCAAAACCTTTCTGAAATAACTTCTAGAAATGAGAGGTAAATTGAGAACCTCTATCTGAGATGATAGGCAAAGGAACTCCATGCAACCTGGCTATCTCATTATTGTAAGTCTTGGCGTAGTCCTCTAGCAAATCTGCAGTCTTGACAGCAAAAAAGTGCACAGATTTAATAACTATATCAACTATCACCCAAATAGAATCATGTTGTCTGCGAGTACGAGGTAAACCTGTAATGAAGTCCTTGTTGATCATTTCCCACTTCCAAGTAGGAATGTTTATCTCTTGAGTCATACCTCTTGGTTTCTGATGGTCTACCTTCACTTGTTGACAATTTGGGCACTTAGCCACAAAATCTGCTATATCCATTTTCATACCATTCCACCAAAAGACTTCCCGCAGATCACGGTACATCTTAGTGATGCCTAGATGATTAGAATACCTGGAGTTATTGGCCTCTGCAAGAATCTGTTGTCTCAACTCACCCACCTTATAAACACATATCGACCTTGATAGCGAAGCACACCAAACTCCCTCTTGGGAGAAAACCTCAACTCTCTGCTGATGAACTGCACCCTTTAGTTGTAGCAATATCATATCACTGTCTTTCTTTTCCTTCACGTCAACTACAAATGAAGATTCTGACCCATTATGAACTGTTACACCACTATCTGATATGCTAATAAGGCAAACGCCCAAGCGAGCAAACCTGTAAATATATTTTGCTAGTTCTTTTCTTTCTTCCTCAGCATGTGCTACAGTACCCGTTGATAGTCTACTAAGAGCATCTGCTACTACATAGGATGATAAAGCATATTCATATCATACTCTTTGAGGAACTCAAGCCATCTCCTCTGGCGAAAATTTAACTCTTCCTAGGTGAACAGTTACTAAAGGGTCTTATGTTTTGTGAACACATCTACGTGAACACCATACAAGTAATATCTCGAAATCTTAAAATGCAAACATTATTGTTGCCTGCTCGAGGTCATGAGTTGGATAGTTCTTCTTAATCACCTTAAGTTGTCTAGAAGCATAAGTTATAACCTTACCTCGCTGCATCAATACACAACCTACGTCGACTCTGGAGGAATCACAATAGATCACATAACCGGCTGAACCCTCTGGCAGAGTCAAAACAGGAGTTATAGTCAACCTAGTTTTCAGTTCTGAGAAGATCTTCTCACACTCGTTTGACCACAGAAACTTAACCTTTTTCTAAGTCAACTTAGTCAATGGAGAAGCTATGGATGAAAATCCTTCCATGAACCTTCTGTAATAGCCAGCAAAACCCAAGAAACTTCTGATATCCGTAGGAAAGGTAGGTCTAGGCCATTGTTTCACTGCTTCTATTTTCTGAGAATCGACTTGGATCCTTTTGCTAGACATAATATGACCAAGGAAAGCAACAAATTGCAGCCAAAACTCACATTTGCTAAACTTAGCGAATAACTAACGATCTTTGATAGTTTACAGGACAACCCTCAGATGAGTCGCATGTTCTTCCTCATTCCTAGAGTAAATAAGGATATCATCAATAAAGATAATAACGAACAAGTCCAAATACTTCTTGAACACTCTGTTCATCAAATCCATGAAAGTTGCAGGAGCATTCGTTAGTCCAAATGACGTAACTACAAATTCATAATGATCATACCGAGTCCTGAGGGTTGTTTTCGGGATGTCACTATCTCTGGCTCTAAGCTGATGATAACCATATATGAGGTCTATCTTTGAGAAATGATTAGCAACCTAAAGTTGGTCAACCAAGTCATCAATCCTAGGGATAGGGTACGTATTCTTGATTGTGACTTTATTCAACTATCGATAGTCAATGCACAACCTGAGAGAACCATATTTCTTTTTCACAAACAACACTGGTACACCCCATGGGAAAATACTAGGTCTGATGAAGCCCTTATCTAGAAGGTCTTTCAACTGCTCTTTCAATTCCTTAAGCTCAGGTGGAGCCATTCTGTAAGGAGGAATAGAAATAGTTTGGGTAATTGGAAGGAGATCAATTCCAAAGTCGATTTCCCTTTCGGGAGGAACTCCAAGAAGATCTTCTGGAAACACTTCTGGGAACTCACCACTGATGTTTTTGAATTGGAGAGCGGGAACCGATCTATGCGTGATCTGGTGCTCCGTCGTTTGGTTCAGAGATTTGCAGATTTTGAAGTTAGAAATTTGCCCAAGTCCTAAGTCACGGAAGGGACCTACGGACCGTAGATCAATCCACGGTCCGTAAGTCAGTATCGTCAATCGAAACCGCGTCCTGAAACATTATTTCCTTATTTCATTTCCTTTTTAGTTAGGACTTATTTTTCTATATATAGGGCATGTAAACCTCGTTTTTGGGGGGTTAGACTTCATTACTTTTATTCTAGTTTTTGGCTTTGGAGATTAACTTGCAACTTTAGCAATTCTTAATTTCCTAAGCCCGTTTTGGTGATTTTTACTTTGAAATTCAAGTTGAAATTCTGGGATTGTTCTACTCTACTACGTAAGTTCATGATTTATTCTTCAAACATTATGAATTGTTTTCTTTCTAACATGGGTAACTAAATCCACAACAAGGGTTGTTGGAACCATGAGCGATTAACGAGGTATGAATAGTAACTAAGTAATTCCCGAATAGTGTTTTGCATGCATTGATAAGTCTTTCATCTAGAAGTCTTTTTAACGGTGCGCAACGTTAGAACTCTCCTTGTTGCTACTTGCCGGACCAAGGAGGTAGTTAATAAGAAAAGAATTATCAACATAGATTTAGTGTGATACTATCTAATAGAATAAATGTCGATTGGTGCGAGGATGAAAATTAAGCCATACATCGATGTGAGTGTATCAAATTTTGGCGCCACTGCCGGGGATTTTGGCTTTTAGATTAAGTTTAATTGCATTATTGAACTTTAGTCAAATATTTCCTAATTTTACTTTTTCTTTTATTTTTGTCTCTCTCAGGGTCTTACTCTAGTGTATGCCAAGTACACGGAGCCAAGGTGAACCACTTATTCCCTACTATCCCGAACTGAATAGGACTTTGAGGAGAATGAATAATCAAGGAGTTCTGGTTAACCCTATCGGGGGAGAGTTAGGTGAAGGTGTTGGATTTCAACTATCACGACCCGAGAGCACCCCCAAGTCGCGACACAGTGTACTCGACCTCTCGGAGGTCTAATACAAGCCTCTTAGCATTCACTCATCGCATAAACATTGAAAACCATAAGGAATTTTAAACCTTCTTCACACACAAAGAATACTTTCATTAAATAACAAGCGAAAGAATTTCTAGACTTTATACATGATGTCTCAAAACCATCTAATACTTGAATACAACATTGGGACTAAGCCCATACAAGACTTAAACAAAATACTAGAAATACATCAAAAGGGACATTATCATTTTGATAAAACCTTCACTTCACAAGATCACATAAACTCATTCACATCATATATTCACATATAGCTTCACATAAAACTTTACATATCGCTTCATATAGGACTTTACATATAGCCTCATTTATATATAATAACACAATAATACAACAATACTCATATAATGCCCTTCATGGCCACAATCATAATTCTAGAGCAACAAGCAATACTTCCACCAAAGGTGGATCCAACCTAAGAAACAATTATAGCAATATTAAGAGATCAAGTCATCTTACCACCTTTCAAAGGCCATAAGCCATAATACTCAATTCCATGCCAATTATACAATATTCATCAAGTTAGGTCAACTTTACCTCTTTCCATAGCTATCTTCATCGTCCTCATATTCCAACAATTAACAATACAATAACAATGATAATAACAACATTCAACTATACAAGCTAAGCTAAACAATACCCAATAACCAACATAAAGGCTAAATCCCAATTTATGACCATTCAAGGCTACTACCCAACATTATACAATTTAATAACAATTTCCAACAATTCAACATAGCTAAGAGCGTATAAGAACAACCCACATCAAACCACTCAATAATCCTTCATCAATTACTCAAAATCAATAAACCCACTTTAGGCCAAATTTAGAGAATTTGAGAACACATGGGTTCATGAAGATTTCTTTCTTAAAACCATCAATAAACATCAATAATAACATAAATCATCATTAAAAATCATTTAATGCAAGAACCCATGCTTAGAATTTGAAATAGGGTTTTGTGTATTTGAAAAAAAACCTTGAAAATCTTTTGATTGGGCTCCTTGAAAGAAAGAATAATCAAGGATAAAGGATCCCCATAGCTTTTCTAAGATTTCCCAATAAATTTGATGAAGAAAGCCTTGAACCCAAAACCCTAGCTCCCACTTATTCTTGTTATTCCTTGAGTTAGAGAGAAATATAGAGAGAGAGAACTTTGGGATTTGATTTGGGGAAATAATGAGTGAATGACTTGATAAAAAAGACTTAAAACCCTATATATTTATTAAATAAGTCATTTAAAATCAACCTCACATAATAAAACATTAAAACGTAATTACCAAAAACCCCCAACTTGAGGAAGCCCGTCAAGGACCACACCCAACTAAACGGGTCGTGAGGGGTACCACGGCTCGTGGTGGTGCCTATGGTCCCTTGACTAATGAGCCTCTCCACCATGTCAAGCCCTCAAAGGCCCAAGGCATCTTCACGGGGGCTCCCACGATCTGTGGTGCACACCACGAGTCGTGGTAGAGCTCGTGAAGATGAGGCAGCACTTAGGCAAAGTTGCCTTGCCTCCCTTGACATCAAGTGATCTTCACGCCCAATGCTCTCACAAACGAATTTACAAACTTAGAGTGAGAGCTGATCGTGTTCGGTTCTTAATATTCTAGAGTTGATTGGACCATTAGAATTGCATTCTGAGACCGTCTTCATGAACTTTTAACCGAAATCAACCGTTCAAGTTTTAAAAGCTCTAAAGCATAGAAACTTGCATAAAAAATCAAATGAATGACCATGATCGAGCTATCAGTCCCAGGCCTCTATAACAACACTCTAAATGATGAAAAGAAGGTATTTGCACAAAAATAACCAAAAGGGTCATTAAAACATATATTTGTTAAAATATGAACAAAAATAACTCAGACTTTAGTATCTTTAAATATTGATGTTTGGGATATTGACCTACATACCTAAAGGTACACAATAAAAAAAATAATTAAATGAGTTCACCGATATCTTGCATCATAGAAACAAAAAAAAATTAGTGAATCAATAGATAATTTACATCCTCTGATCCAATTAGATCCTTCTTATGTTGTCAAAAAAAAAATTACTTGTAATGATGCCACTTTTCGTTGAGAACCCAAGTACAATCAATCGATTAATCCAGTGGAGCAACATTTGTATAGTAATTAAAAATGTATAGTAATTTTCATTAATTTTGTTATTTGCTTAAGATTATCTTAGATGCTTTATAGATATAAGACAGTTTTCTATATTTTATAAGATATGCCTTACAGGACACCTAAAAATCATAAGAACTAAGTTACACTACAAGAAAATGGACCACTAGGGAAGGGAAAAATGGTCCCTAAAAGTGTGATTCTAGTCCCTAAAGGTCAATAGAGACCAGAAAAATCTGGTCGCGACCCATCCCTATAGGCTCCGTCGCTATTGATTATTAGAGACGAGATTTTATTGCCGGTCTTTAAAGAACTTTAGCGAATGGAATATATCTTGTCCCTAAATCACTTTTAGGGACCATAAATCTGGTCCCTAATCAAAGATTAATTAGCACCTAAAACATTTTTTCAACCAGATTATACCAGTCCTAAAAAGTCATTTAAGATCTAAAATCCAGTCCTTGAAATTCGTTTCCTCCTATTTATTCTTTAAAATTATATAATTATTACTATAGGTAACTACATGCACATCCACAAAATTAACGACAAATTCACGCTCGTATATACAAATATAAAAATTGGTAATTAATTACAAAAAGATATTCAAGGTATTGTCTACACAACCTCTTAGCAATATCTATTCTTTTCCTAAATTCCAAGCTAAATGATAACCAATTTCTCTACTTGGATGAAGTCTTCAAAATCACCATCTTGTCTTGTAACAAAAACTCATCAAAACCTGTAAATATAAAAAGTACAAATCACTTTAGAAAATTATTAATACCAGATTAAGTATCTAAAAGATGACATAAATGTAGAGGAAAACCTGGATATGCATACTTTCTTCTTCTTCAAAGCATGTCATTTTTATATATCATCCAATTATATTTTTTTTCAAATACAGAGTAGCATAAACCATTGTCCAGTAACAATATATACTTTTTCACAGTCCTCAAGTAGTTAAATTAAATATATTTTAGAATTTTCCAATTAGCTCCTGCTAAAATCAAAATATATGCTAGCATTTAGTGAATGCAGAAATTACATAAACATAAAATGCAAATTCATGGCATGTGATAGTAATTAAACTCACTAAAACACTTGGAGAAAACACTTGTTCCTTTGCCTCTTCAATAACCTGAATTAAAAGATAGAGTGAAGGTATTATTAACCTTATAATCAATAATTTGAGAGCATAATATCGAGATTATTACAAAAATAAGAGCATAAGACAAAGGGCATTATACACAATCTACTAAAACCTCAAACTATTCACCATGTATGTCTTAAATTTGTTTATGTAAAATGGTTTGTTTATATTTAACATCATTCTTAAATTAAGAA
>JAJOOE010011378.1:0-21609 GCA_036250405.1 Solanum raphanifolium
CGCGTGTGATTGGCCTACAGGTAGGCTACGGTTTCCCTCTCTTAGATTGAGCTCGAGAATGTGAATGCATGTTGATTAGTTGGGATTTGGGTTGGGTAGTTATTGAATCCTGTATAGGTGTTAAGAAATCATGTTTTCGGCCTATTTCGAGAATTATCGGGTAACTGTGAGCATGCTTTATGTTATTAATGGACCCTTCTTGCTATGTGGAGTATTTTCAGCTTAATTACTATTTATTTGAAGCATGTTGGGCCTTAGTTTAGGTTTGACTAGGGCTTGCCGTAAAAATACATGATTCGGATCCAATAGGCCTTAGTTTTGCCCTGATGTCGCTCGGCCGACTTAGATCCCTGTAGACTGGTGTAGCAGACTTGAGTCTGATAGTTTGGGCCTTAGTTAGGCGATACTCTTTCTCCGACTATAGTTATCCTTATTTTCCCCGATGTTACGGCTTCACGAGTTACATCGGCGACACTAATTCTACTTCACGATTTGAATTTGATTTTCAATTTGGTTCCAAGGAATTACATTGGTTGGCTAAATATGGACGGCGTTCCACGGATATATATGAGTGTGGATCGATTAGGACTCTTTCAGCAGCTATATTGACACTTTTATAGAGCATCCGGTTTAAGGTCCGGCCTCTATTGCCCATATACTTATATAGAGCATCCGGTTAGAGTTCCGGCCTCAGATACTTGTGATTGGTTACTTGGGTACTTCTGGTGAGCATCCGGTTTGAGGTTCGGCCTCCGTACTATCAGATTTTACAAATTGGGGTTGAGGTTATGGTTCGTGTTCTCCATTCTTGGGTTCTCATATGCAATTCTCTTTAGATATAGTTATTCTGTGTACTCGTCGGGCTTATGGGGGTCCGTTCGGGTTTTTATTTAACTTGCGCATAAGTGTACCTTCTGGGCTTATGGGGTCCAGTTAGGTGTAGTTAGCTTATAGATTACTTTAGTTAGTTCTTTCTACACTCGTGTGCATTCCATTGTTAGTTAGATTTTAGTCCTTGACTTCGGTTTGTGTTATTCCTTCTTTTCATATTGTCTTTACTTTTCAAGTTCAGTCGGCCTATGATGCCTATTGGGTACTTGTTGTTTAGGTACTCATGCTATGCTCTGCATCTATTTCGTGATGCAGGTGCGGGCACTAGTAGCCAGCGTTGATCGAGCTTGGAGCAGACTGATTCGGAGACGGGAGTGAGCACACGACGTTTTGTACTATTTCAGTCTCCATCTGTATATATAGACTTGTCTTTTACCTTTCGAGACAGTCCAGTCTCTGTTGTCCACTTTTGGGACTTGTACTCATTTTGTTAGTAGCTCTGTACTAGTGACTTCCAGGTTCTGGGAGGGATCTTTATTTGTATTTATGTTTTGGTTTGCTTCCGCCTGTGTATATTGTTATTTGCATACTCTTGTTTAGTTTCTACCCTCAGACCCATTACTTGTTATTCCGGGTTACGGGTTGGCTTACCTGCTGGTGGGTTATAGTAGGTGCCATCATGACTTGAGAAATCGGGTCGTGACAGCTAAGTTGTTCTCAATACACTGTCGATGATAAATGGATAGTAGATTCATGAACTTCCAAACATATGGTAAATAATATGCATCTGCTAACCAAGTACACCAATATCTGTGATTCCTCATAAGGGAAAGTTCACTTGCCTAATGGTAGCCTAGCTAAGGTTGATCATATTGGTTTTTCTCAGATCTTTGGAGGGATTGAGATTACCAATGTGCTGCATATTCCTGAGTTCAAATACAACCTGCTTTCAGTGCCAAAGTTGACTAAGGAGTTAAATTGTTGTGTTATTTTCTATCTTGATTTCTGCTTGTTTCAGGACCTCTCTAATGGGAAGGTGAGGGGGATTGGAAAGTTGGAGAATGATCTTTATGTGCTTCATGTTGATTGTCAGTGCAAGTCACAAGGAGCTCCACTTACCTCCACAACTAATGCAGTTTCTGTTTCTAAGAATGATCTATATGTGCTTCATGTTGATTGTCAGTTGAAGTCACAAGGAGCTCCACTTACCTCCACAACTAATGCAGTTTCTGTTTCTAAACATTGTACTCCAATTATCTCTGATAAGAGTAGCTTATCTTTTTGGCATAGAAGACTAGGACATGTATCTTTTTCTACACTTAGAAAGTTGAATTGTTTCAAAGCCTTAGCTCCTAATGCTGCTGAACTGTGTACTATTTGTCCATTGGCAAAACAATCTCGGCTTCCTTTGCCTTTAAGTAATACTACAACTACTACTTGTTTTCATACTCTTCAGGCTGATGTTTGGAGTCCTTATAGAGTATCTACTCATAATGGAAAAAGATTTTTTCTAACCTTAGTGGATGATTTTTCAAGATATACCTGGTTGTTCTTATTGAATTCCAAGTCTGAGGTTAGTGTAGCACTTGGGAATTTTTTTGCTCAGATCAAAAATGTCTTTTCTGCAACTATCAAGGTATTAAGGACAGATAATGGTTGTGAGTTCTTCAACTCCCAAGTGGCTGATTTACTTCAGGCCCTAGGTGTGCTTCATCAAAGCTCTTGCATTTACACTCTACAACAAAATGGAGTGATCGAAAGAAAGCATCGACATATTCTGGATACAGCCAGAGCCTTGAGATTTCAAGCTAGCCTGCCCTTAAGGTTTTGGGGGACTGTGTTTTGACCTGTGTGTATCTCATCAATAGGATTACATCCTCCATACTCAAAGGGAAGACTCATTATGCATTGATGTTTAAATAATCTCCACCACTTGAGCATTTAGGAGTATTTGGTTGTCTGGCTTATGCTACTGAAGTTAGAAAGGTTGATAAATTTGCTTCCGATCCAGAGCAGTTCCTACTGTCTTCCTTGGTTATTCAAATTTGCAGAAAGGTTGCATGTTGCTCACCTTGCACACCAAGGAATTCATAGTCAGTACGGATGTCGTGTTTAAGGAAGACATCTTCCCTTTTCAGGACATGAGTTCATCTGTTCCCACTTTATTTCCACTTCTACAACCCTTAGAAGTCAGTGATACATATCCTCTTCTAGTTGTTCCTTTGCATGATATCATTCTACCTGAGACTGACAGTACTTTTTCCTCTGATCCTCCTCCTATGTCTTCTTCTTCTCTCCCTATGAGAAGATCTTTTAGAACAACCAGACCTCCTATTTGGATGCATGATTTTCACATCACTCAACCTAAGTATGGGTGCTTATATCCAATGTCCAATCATGTTTGCTATGATCACTTGTCTTCTAGTTATGGTAAAACTCTATCTTCCCACTCCAGTATTTCTGAGCCTACTTCCTTTGCTAAAGCTTCTTCTCACCATCAATGGGTTGAAGCTATGAAATCAGAAATAGCTGCTCTAGAGGCTAACCACACTTGAACCCTTACTGACTTGCCTCTAAGAAAACATCATATTGGGTGTAAACGGGTGTTTAAGGTCAAATATCTGGCCTCAAGAGCTGTTGAAAGGTACAAAGCAAGGTTGGTTGCTAAAGGGTTTTGTAACACCCCAGAAAATTTTTGAGCTAAGACTTGAACCATCCTTCGTTGTGAGTACAATTTTACCGAGGAATTAAAATTTCTTAAGTGTTAAGTTCACTAGATGTATCACCTTGAGTTCGAAAAAGAACTAAATTGGAAATAGCAAAATCTGAAATTTTGCAAGTTATGCTTAAGTTATGAGTTTTGGATCAAATTGAAATGATCATAACTCCTAGCACAGGATGAGTTATATGTTCTACAAGATACTGTAGGAAAGACCTTTGAATTATCTTTTCAACACCGCCTAGTTTGCTAAGTTTTGAGGTCGGATGAGTGAGATATGGCCATTTGAAGTTAGGTTGTCCAGTTAAGAAAGTTAGCCGAAAATAGTAAGGGGTATTTTGGTCTTTTCCTTACCAAATCAAATTTAATTAGTCTTTAGTAAGGTTTTAAGGGTCTAATCCTATTAGGTTCAGTTTTATAATCCTAAAATATGCCTAGGGTTTTAGTTGAGAGTTCAAGAAGAGAAAAGAGGAGAAAAAAGGAGAGGATCAAGCGTTCGTCGAGATTCTTGCGTGTTGTAGCAGATTTTTCACCATGGGTTTGATCCCTAAAAGGTATGTAAGCTTCCATAGTGTTGGGTTTGTTCACCTACACGGCAAACATGTTATTTCCAGCGCAAATTTCATTCTTGAAGTTTAAATATTTGAGTTCTTGATGAGTTCTTGGTAGGTGTTCTTGAAGTTCTTTCTAAATCTTGTTGTGTTGGGTTTTTGATGATTTCGTGAGATCAAAGTGAGTGTTTTAAGGGCTGTATTGGGTATATTAGAGTGTACTTATGTCAAGTAATTGATTCTAAGTGATTGGGGAAGAAATCGTTCGATTCTAGGCGAGGTAGGGTGAGAAAACGAGCAAAGAAATTCGTCGCGTTTTCTGGGTTGGGGCATAGCGTGTTGCGCCAGCCAGAGGCCCCCAAAGTAGGCTCTGAATCTTAGGGGCTGGCGCTCTGCGCCACCCATAGCCCCAGGGTCGCCTGCCCCATCCAGTTTGCAATCGGTTGCTCCGTTTGAGTTCTTTCGAAGGGTACCTTCACTCTTTTTCGATTCTAACTACTCTAAGCTACTTCTAAATACCTAAAATCATTCCTCACATGATCATAACCTGGAATTCATAATCCATAATTCATAATTCAAATTCAAGGTAGAGTTAAGAGTTACGTTTTGAGAATTCTTTCGAACATTCTAAGAAAGTCCCTTTGAGTCATTTTGTGAAGTCTTCAACAACTTCTAGTAACTTGTTTCAAGACTCGCGTAAGTGAGCATGAGAGTGAGGAGAATGTATTCATGAGTCTAATTTGTCATCATGAGATCTTTCATAGCATGAACCATAACTCTTGAATTCATAATTCACATTCAAAAGAGAGTTAAGAGTAGAGTTCAAGAAAGTTTTGAGTTCAATTATGAATCCTTGGAGATCCATAATCGATTTGAGTTAAATTTTGAGAAAGTAAGTATGAGAATGAGAAGAGTTTTATACATGAGTTCCATAATGTTATGTAGACCTACGAGTCAAGTCGTTCATGCCCATAAATTCCGCATGAACTTTAGAAGTTGAGTATCTATAAGAGGAGTAATATCCTCATGTCCTAAGTCTTAAGTATTGAGTTTCTAACCCATTTGAGATTACATTCCTAATTATGGGACCATTACCTATTACCTATGAAGTCCATGAGTTGAGTTGTTTATGCCCATAATTCCGCATGAACATTATAAGTCGAACAATCTTGAGATGAGAAGTATCTTTGAGTCCTTGAATTGAGTAGTTCATGCTCATAATTCCGCATGAACCCTCTGAGTTGAGCATTATTGAAATTAGTAGTATAATTGAAGTTCTTCAGTTCCAAGTATTTGGGTTCTATCTATGGTTATTGAAAACCTTGCATTGAGTCGTTCAAGTCCATAATTCGGCGTGAACCATGTTTTTAAGAAGTCCTTTACAAATGTTTAAACTTTGTTTTAAGACTTAAGATTTGAAGTTGAGTAAAGAGTAAGAGTAAAGTTCATTTTCTTTAAAATGATATATGGGAACTAAGTATTCCCAAGAGTAAATGTTTTCACATTTAAGATGAGAGGAAACTGAGATTTCCAAAAGATTTTTGACTAAGAAAAGGAATATCGGTTCCAAGAGAGCTTTTAAGCTAAGTTTTGAGTAATTATCTCAAACCAAAGAAAGAAGTTGTTTTAAAACATATGAGCAAAGTATATTTTTGGGAGTAATATTAAGCACCGAAATGGGATGCGTGTTCATATTAACTCAAGTCTCTATAAACCATGTAGCTATCATGGGTATTAATGGGCCATGCTTTTTAGATGATCACATAAGTTAAACTAGTGGATCCACTAAGTTAAGCGTTCTATATGACGACAAAGTATAGGACAATTCTAGCAGCGTGGGCAAAACGGTGTATCACTACTTAGGCTCATAGTGGTGGTTGTCGGTTATAGAAACTCCCACATAAACTATATTACATTATTATTTAAGTAAAGTTGAGTTTGTTGTTGCATTTTCTTTAACGAACTAAGTTGTTTTTACTGTTTTATAAAGATTTCCATATATTACATGTGTATTGTTGCTTTATATTGAGTTGAGTACCCAGAGTCGAATATCATATCTTTGATTTGAGTATCTAATCTCTGAGTTGAGTATCTTATCCTTGAGTACTTCTGAGTTGAGTAAGTTTGAGTAGTTTTGAATATCCTTGAGTATTCCTTGAGTTGAGTAAGTTTGAGAAGAGGTAAGTATGTTTCCTTTTTATCAAGTTTCAAGCTTATGTTTATGTTTTAAAATTCCCCTTACATGCTCGTACATTCCACGTACAGAGCCATTTGGCCTGCATCTTTTCATGATGCAGACACAGGTATTCAGGATCATCAATATGAGATTCATTGAGACATCCGGGAGTTCGAGTTAGCTATGGTGAGCCTTCTTGTTTCCGGAGGATTTCATTTACTTTTCAGTTTAGTCAGGATGTCTTGGGTCTTATCCTGACTTCCATCTTTATCAGTTGAGACTTCATAGTTAGTAAAGTTGAGAAGTCTGTATTATTTATTTTATTAAATGTTTTAAAGACTTAAGTTCCCTATTTTATGGCTAGTTGAATATATTATTTTTATTCTAAGTTGTTCATTTGAGTTAATGTTTTACAAAGTTGAGTTTATTAAATTTTATTTCAGTTTTAAGCTTTTGCATGCTTAAGTTAGTCTTCCGCTTGTAGTCAGCCAGGATGAGGGTTCGCTTGGGGACCAGCAATGGTCTTCGAGTCCTGGCCACGTTCAGGGTGTAGACTCGGGTCGTGACAGGTTTAGTCAAATAGAAGGTATAGATTATTCAGAAACATTCTCCCATGTTGCCAAGATGGTAACTATTAGATCAGTGTTAGTTGTTGCTCATGCCAGGCATTGGTCTATGGTTCAAATGGATGTACACAATGCTTTTTTACAAGGTGATCTTCCTAAAGATGTATACATTATGGTTCCTCCTGGTTTTTGCAGACAGGAATGGTCTGGTAAGGTCTGCAAGCTTCATAAGTCTTTATATGGTCTAAAACAAGCACCATGACAGTGGAATTTTAAACTGACTGAGGCATTGATTCAACTGGGATTTGTTCAAAGTCATTATGACTATTCTCTTTACTAACAGAGTAGGTAAAGAGTTGATAGTAGTGTTTGTTTATGTAGATGACTTGTTGATAACAGGAAGTTGTAATGACTTAATTTCTCATACTAGAAATGACTTAAAGCTCAAGTTCAAGATGAAAGATTTGGGGGAGCTGAAGTTCTTTCTTGGTATTGAGTTTGCCAGGTCCAAGGAAGGGTATGTAATGAGCCAGCGCAAGTATGCATTGTAGTTGATTTCTGAAATGGGTTGAAGTGGAGCCAAACCAGTACACCTTTGGATCTTAGTTTGAGGTTAACATCCATCCAATATAATTCACATGTCCTAGGATCAGAAGTTACAAAATCAGATGAGCCCTTAAAAGATATTGGGAAGCATCAAAGATTAGTGGGGATATTGCTATACTTAACCATGACCAGAGTAGATATTTCATTTGCAGTTCAGACATTAAGCCAGTTCATGCATGCTCCCAAGGAGTCTCAGATGGAAGTGATGTGAGGCCAAAATACATATTTTTAATCATTATTTGCCTCACATTTATTTTTTTATATTTATCCTTTTTTAGCATGGATTTTATAAATTATGCTTAATAGTGTATTTTATTTGTAGGATTGAATTGATGGAAAAATAAAGAAGTTTGGAGCTAAAAAGAATTAAGGATGGAAGATTGAAGAAGAAATCAAATAGACAACTCAATGGATTAACTTTAATATAATAATAATATTTTTTATATATGGGCAAAGTGCTGCACAATGCAAACTTTGAAGGAATTAAACATGTGCCATGTGGCAACTATCCAAGGCGAGACGATGAAGTGTTGGAGTCGGCTACTGTTCACGTGGAATTCAACTCCTTTTAGGTTTTGAGTTCCTAATTTGTTTTGGAATCAAATATTTTATTCAGGATTTTCTACATCTATAAATAGTCCATCAAAATAATTATTAAGAAATGAGGATACAATGTGAAAATAACTTTTGATTTAGGGTTTCTTCTTTTCTTCTCTTTTATTTTATTTTACATCTTTTATTTGAATGATTCGTTGTAATTTCTCTATGTCTACCTGGAGTTAAACTTCTCGTTCTTGGATTATATTTACTTACAATATGATTGTTTAGTGATTTTGATTCGGCATGATTTGTTTATCATATTAGTTGTTCTTATATTCTTGTGATTACTATTTTGATGCTTGATCACCATTGAAATAAACATATTGTTCGAATGGAACTCGGGTGAGGAATAAGAGGATAGAACGTGGAATATAAGGAGCATGATTTTCTCTTAATAATTAGGGTTAATTTGTATCTAGGATAGAAATATACCTAGAAACCATGCTTGGTCACTATACAGGAAGAAATCGTAATGCTTGGTACTTAATCCATCCTATCCCCGCTTAACGATGTAGTTAGGGTGTTATTTATCATAGGCGATTAGAGGTCGGGAGACCATAATCATACATTTAACCCTGTGAATCAATAACTAGATAATCAAATAAGTTGATGAAATTGATGCTAAACATGATTGTTAGTTAAATTATAATCCTAGATTGATTCATTCATTGATTTTGTAAACATCTATCTTTTCTTAGTAATTGCTTTTTAGTTATTTTATCTTTATTTTTAGTTTAGTTAATACAATCATCTTTTGAAATCCTCCCCTTAAATAAATAATTAGAATTAATATAATTTAGTAAGAATAATTAATTGAAAAATCCTTTGGGTTCGATAATCCGGTTCTTTTAAGAGCTACTATATTACTTGTGCGACCGTGTACACTTGTGCGTGCAATTGGAAGCAACAAGTTTTTGGCGCCGCTGTCGGGGACTTAGAAATTAATTATTCTTCTAGGTTATACTTTTTCTTTTTTGTTTGTTTATTTATTTATTTTGATACATATTTTTTTCTACTAATTAATACTTTTCGTGGGATGAATGAGAATGAGGATTATTCACAAGTGGTAAGACTTTGTCCTTATTGCAAAGGAGCTCACTTTTGGCAACAATGTAATTATATTCCCAAGGGAGAATTGTGTGCACCATCTCTATCCTATGAATTTTGTAGGGGGTTGTGGGTTGATTGCACCGTGTATTGCTACCCTACTCCAAAACCCTCTTATGATGATGCTATTAATCTTTGTTCCTTTGATAGTATGAAATCTTGCAGGAAATTAATAGAGGAATCTGAATAGCGCAGTAGGAGAATCATATATGTGTTGTCACGCCATATAGATAGAAAAATAAAACACTTTCAAGATGTTAATATGTTTTTCTTGCAGACTCATAACTTAAGCAATGAATTGAATGCAAAGTTTGCCGCATTTGACGCTCAACAATTCAATTATGAGTTTTATGATACTGAAAAGGCACTCAGAAGTCAAATTGAGGATCTAAAACGAAAGGAGATACAATGCAATTAGACTTTTCTTGAAGATGCCACATTTGGGAAAGAGTATAAAACTGAGCATGTTGCAATTGGTGTAAGTTTGAAGAGGGACGTATTGGACCCCATTCAAATCACTTTTCAACATTATTTTTAGATGCTTATGTATCATCCGAGTCATCTGAGCTAATGGAGAACTGTATAGATGAGGAACAAGGCCCCTACATCCTAAGGTTTTCTAGTCCACGTAGAAAACCAATATTACTCACATAAGGGCCAAGAAGTGCAATATGCGACATATATTACTTGGTTATTTTATCTTTATACCACCACCCCTTGAGAGGAGCAGAAAAAAAGATGTAAAGTTAGGGGTGCAATTCATAAGTTCAAAGTGGAAAGAAAAGTGGTGAACTTACTTGTGTCGTGCCGCGACGTTAAATTAGACGCTTATTGGGAGGCAACCCAATTTATAGTATAACTTTTTATTTATTTTATTTTTACTTTATTTTAGTGTCATTTTTTTTGTGAAGTTTTTACAGGTTTTGAAGAAGTCTGAGTATCCAAAATTTGGAGCTAAGGAGCACGTTTGAGCTTAAGAATGGGTGACGACCCTTGATGAAAATTGAGAGAACATGCTACTAGCTAGGCTTAAAGTCCCAGTGAGTTGTCCTAACCCTTGTTTTAAAATTTTAATTGATGTTTTGGGGACATAGCATATGTTCAAGTGTGGGGTGGGGATCCTTCTGCATATTTTGGTTAGGGTGAAGTGTGCTTTAGATTTGTTTAATATAGTTTTATTTTATTTTTTTTAAAATCTGGACAGTGAAATCCGTATCCAGTCCGAGTCGCGAACCTAGTACAAAAACAAATCGTAAAAATAAATAAATAAAAAGTTTTTTTTTTCGTAAGTAGGAACACACTTAGCTCAACCCAAAAATAAATTCTTTCTCTCACTCATTAGCCTATGTTGTTGCACTGGGGACAGTGCCATGTTCTAAGTGTGGGGTGGGGGAATGAATTCCTAGTTTTTACCGTTTCATTGAGTCTTTTCTTTTTTAGGATGGGTTCCTTGGCTTTTGTTTTCGATTCTTTTTCTGAGGATAGTCCCTTTAAACCAAGTGTTTTTTATTTTTATTTTTATTTTTTAGGAATAAATTTTATTTTTATTTTTATTTTTTAGGAATGAATTTTATTTTTATTTTTATTTTTGAGGAATAAATTTTATTTTTATTTTTATTTTTTTGAAGAGAAAAGAAAAGACCCTTTTGAGTTATGTGATACTTACTATTTGGGCCTAATTTTGAGTAGTACTTCCTCGTGAATGATTGATTGCTAGTGAAATTGCAAACTCTTTGACATCTAGGTTCATGATTGTGACTTTGTATATAGCTTATTTTATTTTGTAGTTTGTTATGATCCTGTCTCTCTTAGAAGTGGAATTGATCCATCTTTGATTGATACTTGTGCCATGTGTGGTGAGAATTTGTTTATTCCATATTTTGCATCTTGCCCTGCATGTTATTGAAGCGAAATAAAAAGTATTGTTTTGTTTAGGAGATGATAATAGGCTTTCTTTAATTTGTCTGGTAAATTTTAGCCTTTACATATATTATATCACTAGTTAGCCCTTTTGAGCCTGTGGGCTTTTGTCGATAGCCATATTTTACCCTAAACCATTTTGTTGAATCCCTAGTTTTTGCACCTTGCTGCCTTAGCATTATAACATAGACTTATTCTAATTGCTAATTCTGAAGAAAAAGGGATGGTTGAGTGAAAAGGTAATCAATGATAGCTACAAGTGCTTAAAAATCCCTCTTTGAAAGAATGTGATGTGAAAACAAAATGAACAAAAGAAGTTACCTTGCTGATGGCCCTGGTCCTTCCAAGGACATCGTGCACCTTAACGCATGTAAAATACGTAAGTTGAGGGTGGCTATTATGAAGGGAAAAAAATGATTGAAACATTCTTGAGATGATGAGAATTACTTGTAAAATAATTGTTGAAGAGATGGCTGAAAATAAAGAGAAGAAAATAATGGGTGATAAAGTCTTAAAATGCAAAGTGCTTAAGGAAGTGTAAGTCACTATTTTATAGTTTTCCTACTCGTCCCCTAGCCTACATTACAACCCGTTAAAGTCCTATTTGATTCTATTCAAGCATGCTTAATTAGTAGAGATGTGCATAATGGCCAAGCCTGTAACATCTCGCACCTAGAAATGATTATAAAGAATTTAAAATATGAAAATATTGATTTTTGGAAAGAATAAGGAAATCTGGAAATTTTGTCTAAGATAAGAAAGTGAGTTTTGGCCTTTTTTAAACGGCCATAACTCCTAGCTCAGGATGAGTTAGGAGCAGCTATGGATATGGTTGGAAAGCCCTTGGATAGATCTTTCCAACGCCGCCAAGTTTGCGTGATTTTGACATCATATGAGTGAGTTATGTCCTTTGGAAGTTGGGCTGTTGGAATACGGAATTGTCTAATCCGGATTTTAGAAGGGAGATTCAGTCTTTTCCTTACCTAATTACTCTAATTCGTTTTTAGGATATTAATTGGGGTAAAACCAAACTTTATTCAGTTTAGAAAATTAGAATTTACACTTAGGGCTTGGAGAAAAGAGAAAGGAAGAAAGAAAGGGAGAAAAGCCAAGATTTCGCCAAGAATGTCAAGCGTTTGGAGTGAAATTCGTCGGGGGTAATCCCTATTAAGGTATGTGAGATCTTTTTGTGTTGGGTTAGTTCACCCACACACCAACTTGTTCAATTCAGCAAAGATTGGAGTTGTTTGAATGTTAAGAAAGTGAAGTTCTTAAAGAACATTGTTGAATTCTTGTTGGTTGATTGTTGAATGCCTAGTATTGATTTGATTCGTGTTTCCGGGTTGTTTTTTGAGTTAAATCTATTGGGTATTGAGGGTACTAATGATCCTAAGTGTTTGGGGAAAGAACTATTGAAGTTAGGAGAATTTAAAGTTGAAAATTGGAGAAGAAAAATCGTCAAAACCTGGGGAAGGGGGGTGGGGCGCCGCGCCAGCCAGCGCGCCCCAAAAGGGACTCTGAAGTCCACCCCTTGGGGCGACGCGCCAGCCAGCGCGCCCCAGCAGTCTCTCTGACATTTGAGGGCTGGTGCCCCGCGCCTCTCAGAGCGCCAGGGACGCCAATTCTCCCCATTTTTCCCCACCTTCTCGTACTTGTTCCTAAGTGATGTACCAATGTTTCCTAGTCGATTCCAACACTCTAAAGTACATCTAAACATCATGAAATCATCCATAAACATGAGATCATGAACCTTGAATCCACAATTCAATTCAAGGAAAGTTAAGTTCAAAGTCAAATAAGTAAGAGTCAAGTCTAGAAGTTAAGAAGGCAAAGTTTCTTAAAGTTTTCAAGGGTCTTTAACAATGTTTTAACGTCATTTTAAGACTTAATTTTTGAAGTTAAGCAAGAGTAAAGCTTTAGTTTGAAGTTCTTTCTTCAAAGAGGTATATGGGGACTATGTATTCCCAAAGAAGTTTTAAATGAAATGTTTTCACATTTAAACAAGATTGGAAACTGAGATTTCCAAAGAGCCTTCAGGCTAGTTTTCAGAAAAGAGTAATCGTTTTCTAAATGAAGCTAGAAGGGAAACTTTGATTTCCAAAATAGCCTTTGAGCTAAGTTTTTGAGCACTAATCTCAAATCACAGAGGAAATATGTTTTAAAAACATAAGAGCCAGTACATTGTTGGGAGTAGTATTGAGCACCGAATTGGAGGAGCATTCAAAGAACCCACAGCCCCCGTAGAACCATGTAGCCATCATGGGTAGAAGAGGTTCATACTTTTTAGATGAATCATTTTCAAATTAGACTAATGGATCCATTAGGCAGTTCAAGTTCTATACCTTTGGCCGGGTATAGGATGCTCTGGCAGCGTGAGGTTGATCGTTGTATCATCACTATAGCTCTTATGTGATGGTTGTCGGTTAGAGAAACTCCCATAGCAGTTATTGTATTTTTATATACATCAGTTCATTTGTATTTATGTATATATCTCAGATTTATGGTATCTTTGCATACACACAGAGTTTATAACATGTTTTTAAACAGCTTTTCTTTTTATTGCACTTGTTTTAAATTGCTTTATATTGAAATGAGTCAGTCAGGTTGAGTTGAGCTGAGCCAGGTAAGTTATTCAGTTTCGTTCTGATTTCCTTCTAGCCTATGTTGTTTAGCATTCCAACTCGCATACTCGTAAATTCAATATGCTGATGCCAGTTGGCCTGCATCGTCTTATGATGCAGATTCAGGTAACCAGGATCAGCATCTAGCGCCTCCTTGATCCAATTGAGCAGCTTAGAGTCAGTGGTGAGCCTCCTTGCATTCAGAATGACTCTTTTATTCACTTTCAGTCTTTTAGGATATTGTGGGGTTTGTCCCAAAATCCATCTCAGTATTTTAGAAGCTTCATAGACAATCAGATAGTTATTAGTATAGATGTCTTTCTTTATCCTTCAGATGTTGTTTAATGACTTAAGTGCCATTTTGGCCAGCTTATTATTCTTTAAGTTGTTATTTGAGACATGTTTATTTGAGTTAAGTCTTCCGCTGAGTTAAGTATGTCAGGCCAAGGGTTCGCTTAAGGCCAACAATGGTCTCCGAGTGCCAGCCACGTCCAGGGTGTAGGCTCGGGGCGTGACAAAGCCTATGGTTCTTTGTGCATACATGTGAATTTTATTTCTGAGTGTGAGTTGTTCTTTGATACTAAGTCCTTAATTTATATTTAATCTTTTGAATTTAGTGTGTGGACTTTTTCTTCTTGTGAGGGCACTTGCTTCATGATGGATAGGTGATTTTATTAACTTTCTTTGATGAGAATAGGTGAGCAAGCTTAAAATTAATAAGTTCAGAGTCCCTCTTTGAGGTTAGGAGGTTAGAGGTTTGTTGTTAAATGGATATCTTGCATAATGATTGAGAAGTGTACTTGATATTTTGAAATTAGTATATGGCCTAAGTGTTTGTAGCAATGATTTATTTGATATGAACTAAGAGTGGTGAGATACTTCAAATCAGCTCCTAGTCTAGGCTTGTTTATGCCCTCTCAGAGTACATAAATGATGACTACCTACTGTGATTCTGACTCTGGGACCTGTCTACAAACAAGAAAGTCTGTAACTGGATACTTAGTCAAATTTGGAGATGCTATAGTCTCTTGGAAATCAAAGAAGCAAGACACAATAGCTAGAAGTTCTGCTGAAGGCGAGTTCAGGAGTATGGCTTCAGCAGTTGCAGAAGTAACCTGGCTTATTGGACTATATAAAGAGCTAGGAGTAGACATCAAACAACCAGTGAATCTATTCTGTGATAGTAAAGCTACAATACAAATTGCAGCCAACCCTACCTTTCATGAAAGAACCAAACATTTTGATATTGACTACCATTTTGTTAGAGAAAAGATAGTTCAAGGTATGATCAAGACTCATCATGTATCAACCAAAGATCAACTGACAGATTTACTCACAAAAGGATTGTGGAAAACTTCTCATTCTTATTTGATGACCAAGCTGAGTCTGCAAGAAATATTTCAGCCATCAACTTGAGGAAGGGTGTTGAGCATAGAGTAGCTGCCAGTCATTTATATTAGTTAGTTACAGATGAATAGTAAAGTCCAAAAGTTAGTTAGTTTGTTATAGGTTAACTATGGTCAAGTTAACATTAACTATACTAGTTAGTTTACAGTTTTAGTAGATAAGTCACACTATATATATTGGTATTGATTCATTGTATATGGAATTGATCTAATAATACATACAAAATACAGTTTCTCTGTTCTCAGCTGCCATAGCTGCTCTTAATTCATCAATATACATGTGCAAAGTATATATCGAAAATCTAGTAACAAAAAAAGAATAGAGAAAAGGAAAGTATATCGAGTACACAAGAGACATACTAAATAAGATAGATATATTATCAAGATTGGATTAACGTAATACAACCAATCGTGAAATTTCGATACAAAATCCCCAAAAACACAACGAAAAAAGAAAGAGACAACAGACACAACACATAAATAATGGATCCATAAGCAGGATCACACTCCATTCATCTTATTCTTAATTCTCCTCATGGTTCCATATTCTGATGATCTACCTTACTGAACCCTGCATCGATGAATAAAACCAATATTAACAAAAGAAAACATAATGACTAAATAATAGTAGTATTAATGTTCTTTTAGATTACACATAAATATTTTTGAACTAATATTTTTTCTACTTACTTACGAACACACCTATAGACTTTCTACTTTACTACTATCCTACCTCCATCATTTTGTGACAATGTGCTAGTACACATTAGATTGTAAATTAATTACTCTATGTTATATGCATTCATATTATGATTAATATGAAGAGTTACTTATTGTCGTAGATCAATTATAAAACATCATTACAATATCAATGAAAATATCATAAGTTCATAACGTACGTGGAACAGTCAGTGGAGGGGCTGATCTTGTAAGGAATGCTGACTCCACAAACACTAGGGATACCGGCAGCTTTGTTCAAATCAATTCCCTTTATAGCATTAGCGGCTGATTTCAAGCAAGTGCATGCTGTCTTTCGATCCGCGGTAGTCTTGGCTGAACCCAACAGACCCTTAACACCACCGCAACAGCCTCCTAGAGGGCCGCGGCCTTGAAGATAAGGGAGGCAAGGAGCCAGGCCAGCTGTAACTTGACCACAAGTTAATGCCTCTGCATGGGGTGCAATCACCACCATACACAAAACCACAAAACATGCAATCTTGCTAACCATTTCCATTGTTAATAATAATGAAAAATAGAGAGGATAAAATGATAGTAGTAAAGAGTAGTATGAGGAAATGTGTTTTGTTTGAGTGATGGGTGCAAAAGATAGTGAGATCTTTGGATTTTTATAGAGGGAAAATTGGACTAGATGGCCAATAGAGGTAGGTGGATGTTAGGGTGAAATTTAATGCATTTTGATATAGTACATTATTATGGAGGTGCCGCGCTAGGCTATAAAGTTATGAGATCTAGTAGTATGGTATTAAAAAATTGTAGTTTCTTCATTTTAATTTGCTTGGTCTTTTTTGATTTGGGATAAAATTTTAAAATGCATATTATGAAGTTTTTAAAATCTTGTAATTTAAAATTAATGATATGTCAGATGTGTAAAAATGTATTTAATCTTATGGTCTTAAACTTTTCGGGTGAAAAATTGAAATTAAAGAATTGCAGAAAAAGAAAATGTCATTCTTTTTTAAATGGACCAAATAAAGAAAGTATTTCAGACATGAAACGGAAAAAGTATTTTATAGGTTAAAAATTATACAAAAAAAAGTATTTCAGACTTGACACTTCACGCAGGGCCCATTTGGGAGTGGCGTTCCCAGCAGGATTTTCTCCATATCCAGGATTCGAATCTGAGACCTCTGGTTAAGGGTGAAACACTCTCACCAATGCATCACAACATATGCTGATGATTGTGTATTATTATTACTTACTTTCATATTTTACTTGTTTCTAGCTGATTTGATATCATTTTAAAAATAAATTTTATTGTGACCTAAATTTATAGAGATCAAGTAAAATGAAACGAATGACTTATATGTTTTATGGAGTTATCTTGTTCTTACACTTGCCAAAATCTCCTCGATTGTGGCCTAAATTCATGTCGGTCCCAATATTTGGTTCATCTTTATTTATTTGGTAGAAATTAAGATTGGACACAAACCAAACACATTAATTAGGCCAAACAAGAGGAAATTTCTAGAGGCATAGTCCTAGCTAAAGGCCTATAGTCTGGTGTATTTTAGGGGATAATGTTTTCACATGCATGAATTTAATATTTCTTTATACATATTGTTCAATTTTATAGATAAAATAAATAAATTAGACCCCTAATCTAATATCTTTTTCATAAATTTTTTTAGTTTACTCAAAATAAATTAAATTGTAAACCAAATATGGAAAATTACATGAAATGACAAATATCTAGCGTATATTATGTAATATAGCTATAATTTGCTATTATGTGGATATAGTATCGCGAAATTTTGCTATTAAGTTTTCTAATTATATAAATCCAGAATTTGTTTAATTCGGTTCCTGATTGTATAATTCCAGAATTTATATATGTTTATCTTAGCTATTTGTATATGATTTTTTAAAAAATCGTAATAAATTATCCTATTTGTTTATTGGCAAACGAAATATATAAACGGAGTTTTGAAAATTCTTAAGTATATAAATACATGATTTGTATATACTTATCATGTTTATATATCTCGCAAGCGAAATACATAAATCACAACCTCCATAGCAAACAAAATTATGATTATAAAATGTATTTACTGAAACTATAACTATAAAGTCTTATTATGTCAGCAATTTTCTTAAATATACCAAATTATTGATCTTTGTTTGTCATATTAACCCCATTCATTTTCTCCTGCAATGTCTAGGAGTACGTGCGCCCATATGGACAAAACAGTCCCACGTGATTATCGATAAGCCATTTTGAAATTAGTCCAATAACCATATCTCTCTGTATCAATGTGATCCACATTGTGTACATTCTCGAAAGGATGAATCCAGAGGAATTTAATAAATCAAATTTATATAAGGGTTTGGACATAAATTGGTGATATATATATATATATATATATATATATATATTTCATTTTAATGTATTGATGAACTAGGCTCTTCAGACTTCAGTCGTCTAATAACAAGGAAAAGGCAGATATAACAAAAGTTTTTTTTCATCGCGAATTATTAGAAATTTGTATTACTTCCTCCGTTTCAAAAAGACTGATCTCCTTTTCTTTTTAGTCAGTTTCAAAAAGAATAATCTCTTTCTTTTTTTGGTAACATTTTAATTTCAGTTTTCCACGTGACATGTTTAAGGCCACAAGATTAAATGACAATTTAGTACATTTGACATAACTTTAATTTAGGACCACAAGATTCAAAAGTCTTCTTTATTTTCTTAAACTCCGTGCCAAGTCAAACTAGACCATTCTTTATAAAACGGAGGAAGTATAAAATATCATTTTTTCATTCATTTTCAATCAAACCAACTCATTAAAAAATGCGTGATAAAACATAAATTCTCACAAAATTATTGAGAAGTTTCCTAATTTTTCATATGAAGAGTTACTAATTCTTTTCTCACCAATTCTATAAGATATCGTACGAGAATAGCCATTGTTAAAGATTTAGCCGTATACATATAATCAACATGCACGGAGAAGTTTTCAAATTCCTTGCTCTAAGGAATAAGAAATCACAAGTTATCTTTATACGATTCCCCTCAAATTTCCACTTAAACTTAGGTCGTCCGCTCTATGCCTAGGCTTGCACGACTTTAAAACGTGTTATTAGATGGTAAGGTCTGTTTATTTACATGATCAACATCTTTTTTGTGTTTTGCCGATGTGGGACAATTAATCTTAAGCTACGGTATCACATATACCCCTCTATGGACTCAACATCCTCACTGAGATTTGCCCTACCGTATGGGATTTGCCTAGACTCATCACTGAGGTTTGCCCGCCTTACCGGAATTTGTCTAAACTCAGTTGAACTCTAGCCCACATCAACAAGGCTGACACATGAATGACTTTGATACCATTTGTAACGGCCCAGCGCACTAGTGATATTGTCCATTTTTTGCCTAGGCCTTCACAACTTTAAAACGTACCACTAGTTGATAAAATTTATTTACTTATATACCCAATATCCCTCCTATGTTTTTGCCAATATAAGACTTTTTATCTTAAGTTGAGACGTCACAAATGAGCTAAATTTTTTGAAGCTCATTTAAAAATAAAACTTTTAAGCACATCTCAAATAGATCTTCCGACTCGTGAGACTTGAAGCAGCCTCTTCGTGGGCCAACTGAAAAAAATAATTTACATAAATTTTTGGAAAATTTACATAAAAATACATCTTATTTTATCATAATCTCTAAAATTTACTATCATTAAATTTTTTTTACAAGAATCTCCTCTCAGATACATTCTATCCCTTCTGGAATACATCTCTCCCATTAAGTAATGTATCATTCGCAATCCATGAGCTATGTATCCGTAAGTTTCCTGATGTATTCGAGATCCTATAAATTTAAGAGATTTTTGTAATTTGAGAAAAAATAAAGATATGATGTAATTAGCTTTTAACTCTATGAAATTTATGTAATTATTATTAATTATTTTATTTTTAAAAAAAATAGAAAAGTACAAATGACAAAAGGATTAGCCCAAACTCAAAAATCTACTTAGTCCATCAAATTACAAAGTCCAAAATCTTGAAAATTGAACATAAAGTTATGTTGAAATTATAAAATAAGTTAACAACAAAATTCTATATTTTCCAACCCTAAAAGGAGTAGCTCTATCCTCTCTTTCACTTTTATCTCTTTTTTTTGTTATTGGAATAATTTATTTTTTGGACTTGAGATTTTGTGAATAATACAATATGATATTATATTGGATATATCAATGTTTTGACATATTTAGGTTAGAATTAAATTTAAGAAAATTATGAAAAATACTTTTAGAAAAGGAAAAATTATATGGTTAAGTAAACATATACTAGTTAATTAGTTATTATAGTTATATTTTTAGTTAATTACCACTCGTGACCAACATTCAGTCATAATTACGCAGGTTGGAGTTTCGAGTTTGTATAATTCGAAATGTATATAATATATTTATATAATGTAATTTTGTATAATTTAATTTTTGTATGATGTAATTTTGTATAATAGAATTTGTATAACTGTTTAAAGTTCAAATGTTTATGTTTGTTTAATTTCGTTATTTCGAGTTTATATAAAAATAGCTCAATTATATAAATGTACCCGTGAATTATACAAATCCACGAATTATAAAAAGGAGACAACTTAAACTGTAGCTACAACCTGTAAATATGTAAACTATAGCTATGCAACATAATTAAATGGAAAAATCACCTCATATACACATTTAAGAGTAAATATTACGGGTTTTAAACCTACTTTTAAAAATTTCTTGCTTATAACAGATTATTTACGTGCTATGACATATCAGTTAAATTTAATTTAATTTTAAAATTAAATTATATTTATTTAATAAATTATTAATCTATTTATAGTTTTTTTATTATTAGTTAATAATAGATAATTAATTTACTTCTTTTTTTAAAAACTAAAATTTTCAGTTACCCAATTTTAGGGATTTCCTTTCCTTGTTTACCGTTACCATCCCCAATCATCGATCACACCACCATCCCACACATTTCTTCACTCCCACATGACTCAACCCACAACCCACTATCAAACTTTCTCCATTCTTTCTCATCTAGTCCAACATCAAAACCGATTACCCATCTTACCCACGATTATTCATCATCATGTCTAAGAAACAAATTGAAACTCCACGAAAGAGCCCCAGATTTGACGGAATTTCAACTGATGATGCTAGCACGATCAGCGAAAGTGAAGTTACTGGTACGGTTGCTAGCAAATTTGGTGGACCTCGGATAGCAAAAGGACATGTTTCGGATACCACCAATTATCCTACTCCAATACCACCGACTAGAAAGTTGAAATAGCTGATTGCACCTTCTACTTTTTAAGAATTACATTTATTTTTTTTACTTTTGGATAATTTTTTTCTATTTAACTTTTGGATAATTCTTTTTTGTTTAAGTATTTGATGATATATACTACAATATGTTATCAAAATAGTTGATTGCACCTTTTGATTCTCTTTTGAATGTTCTAAAAATTGTAACATTGTGTTTTTAATTATACACATGGTGACTGGCATGCACTAACCTATAATGTTTGGATATTATAAGTTCAGGACAAAAACATTATACAGACTTCATATAGTTCTGATACACTATTTTTTAAAGTAGCATTGTGTTTTTAATTTGTATAAAGAATGGATGAAACGTGTATGAAATACATTTTATATGCATATGTCTATGACTTCAATATTAAATGTTGGATATTTGTATTTAGTCATGGTATAATTTTTATAGTTGTATTTTGTCTTATTTTCGTTTGAATTAAATATGAT
>JAJOOE010011379.1:0-24391 GCA_036250405.1 Solanum raphanifolium
TTATTAAACTTAATTTTAGCATGATTTAGTACTTTTAAATTATGATCATTTTCATTATGACTTGTTAATTTGCAATATTTGTTTTACGCGATTTCATTATTATTATTTTTGTTGGATATTTTAGTGTCATTAATCATATCATATAGTGTTATATTTTTAAGAAACATCTTAGATAGTTGTATTTTGGTAGGACTAAAGAAATATTTGAACTATAAGTAAATTATCTGTTTGTATGAATACTTTACCGGAAAAACCCGAAAAACCTCGAAAAAATCCGAGGTTGAAAATGTCGAGTTTTATTGGTTTGGTTTGGTTTATAAATTTAAAAATCCGACACAAATGATTTAGTTTGATATTTGAAAACCTTGAACCAACCTGGCAATTACACCCCTATTTCTCCACCTGATGTCAAGTTTCAAGAGCCCTTTAAGCACAATGGACAATATTCTCAGGTAATATTTATTAATTTTACCAATTACTCTAGTTGAAGCCAAATTAAATAATAAATCTTACAAATAGATTTATTGGCCATTCTTTTTTTATTTTTACTCAAAACTTATTATTTAAGAATTATTTTGGAGACAAATAATAAATATTTTTATTTAATTTGATAGTTTACATGTTATTCAGTGTAACCCATATTATGCTTGATATTAGGTATTTAAAATGAATAAAACTTATTTAAAATATCTAAGTGAAAATTTCATGTCAATCTTAAGAGGCTATTGATGGATTCAACCTTTTAAGAAGCCCCACCTCCCATTTACTATTTTAAAACCCTTATGTATTTACCAAAGTAAAACATAAAAAAAAAATTAATCTTTATAAATCAAGATAATAAACCATTTCATATATGAAAGGGGTTCTTTAAAGTAAACTTAAAATGAGTATTAGTTAATACTAGTTAGTCAAGTAGAGGGTTTGGTGATCTGGGTTTCATTTGCGGTGGTTTACGGTGACTAGTTGGGTGTTGTATGGTGGTGAAAGAGGTCGGAAGAGATAGGGGGTTTGGTGATTTCCGGCGTGGAGGAGGAAATGGAGAAAAAGGGGAGGGTACAGAAATGAAGATGAACAAAATGGGTTATATTATTAGGTGGGTCGGGTCGGGTTAAAATTAGGCAATTTAAAATTATTTGGGGCTTTTTATCCAATTGAAGGACATAAATGATGAAATTAATAACGGCAAGGATAACTTCATTTTAACGGTAATGACATAATCAACTAATAAATCAAAATTAAAGGATATTTTTGACCATTTTCCCTATAAAATACATAAACAAATCTCGTGCAACTCAAACTCCCTCTCAATTAATAAGTAGGTGTTTGGCCATGCGATACCATATCATGATATAGAATCGTGATATGAAATCAGCGTTGGACATGCGATTTCACGCTGATTTCATATCATGAGATGGAATATCATGTTCTCCAAAAATCATGATATGGAATTATATGGGAATTCCATATCATGATTTGAGATTTTTTAAACACAAAAATTGATCCACAAATTTATATTTTGTTAAAACAACCCCACAGACTTTTGGAGCTTGGAAAAATATATTCAAAATACTGAAACAAGGCATGAATCATTATGATATTAACACACAAGTGAAAATTGTCATAGCTTGTGCAATGTTACATAATTATTTGCAAAAAGGAGTAATGAAATATTTATGGTCTATGATCATGAAAATATAGTTATGGATGATATTGACCAAAAAAATGCTCAAAGTAACAATGCTGGTTTGTCTTCTCGGTCACATGATCGAGAAATGCAAGTTCAACGTGAGGAGATTGTCCGTATTATGTGAGAGGATTATATTAAAGACTTGTTCACTACAATTTATGTTCAATTTTTTTTATTGAATTAAAGTTTGATGAAACAGTTACTTAAGTGGGAAACAAATAGCTTTGTAATAATTTATTATGCGATTTTATAAATTTTTGTTTATTTAGCAAGATTGAATAAACAATTGAGGTTATTTTTAATAGTTTTACAACTTATTAGATTCTTATGAGTATGAGAAATTATATAATACTAAAATTTCGTATAGCATATCCAAATAAAACTTTAATTTCATCTCATAATTTCATATTATAATACTATATCATGATTCTATATCTTGATTTCATATCACATGGTCAAACCGCCCTTAAAGAATGAATTATTATTTTTTTAAGAAAACCCACATAAAGTAAAATTTGTCATTGTACTTCATTGACACGTCTTAGTTATGGGATAATCTCATGGGTCCCGAATATTCATTATTTGTGCTATCGTTAGCCTGTTATCGGTACTGAATGGTGAATATAAATATATAATTAAAATATGAAGATTATTTGTATGAGGGCACAATTTCTTTTTGACAAGTGTATTTGTGGATCCCTTTCATTGTCACATTTTTTTTTCTCACTCTTCCATTTTCTCAAATTTTAGTTTGTTCTTCGTTCGCATTTTCTTTTCTTGGCAAAACATCTTTTTTTTACCAACATTCCTACAGGTCTTTTTTTTTTTTTTTTAAAATCCTACCTCTTAGTGCAAAATAAAAGTATTAATATTACTATTATTTCGTGTTTTCATAAATTCACTTGGTTGACTTTTTATTTCTATTAATTTTTGTTTAGCAATAATATATTATCGTAGAGATGCCAAGCAAATAAAGAATTTAACAAATATAAAAATAAGAAAGATAATTGGATGCTTAATATTATTAACATATTATTATAAATATTAAGTATTCAGATATATTAAGTGGTTATAAAATAAAATAAAAATTAATAATTAAGATTGAAACGTCAAAAAATAAATTATGACCAAAATTTAAACAATTAAAATTAGATTGTATATTTAAGTGTAATAACTAAGGTCGATTAAATTTTAGTAGTTCAATTAGTTGATTATATGAATATATACTTTGTTGATAAGAATTCAATTATTTTGTAGTTTCACTATTGTTAATTTCTTCAAACTCATCCAAAAAAAAATGAATTTAAATTTTTCCTTAAATAATTTTTTGCCCATTTATTTTTAAATCCAAAGTTTCTCAATGAATTTAAATTAAAAAATACGTTAAGAGTTAAAGAAGTTGAAAAAAGAAGAAGACAATGTGTAATGAGAAAGAAAAAGTAAGAGAAAAGATTAAAATTAGAGGAGGAAAAAAATAAGAAATTGAAATAGTGGGTCCCATAATATACAGATGGCAGCCAAAGAGGGCCTCACAGACTGACAATAAATGTGCCTCGTCCAAAATAAATAATTTCACCAAGAATATATATGTAGAGCCACAAATATTATATTCCGTACGAAAAGATCACTTTATTTATGTTTTGGTACGAGGTGCTCATGGGATCAATTATTATTCATATAAGGGGTCCAATTTAGGCTCTACAATACAACATTACAATGTATTCTCTTATTATAGAAAAGACAGTTTGTGCTGAAGCAGGCACGTCTCCATCGACGTGCCTGCTTCAGTGATTTTTTTACCATTGATGCTGAAGCAAGCATGTCTCCGTTGACGTATTTGCTTCAGTTCATTTTTTAAAAAAAATTAAAAAATTATTTTTTTATTTTACTTTAATTTAATTACTGTATAATTTTTTTGCATCCGTTGACGTGCCTGCTTCAACGTATTTTTTAAAAAAAAAACTTAAAAAATTATTTATTTTGTTCTACTATAATTTAATTAGTGTATTTTCCGAAATTATGGAATCTGTTTTAGCTATGAATTTTAGTTTCGTCTCCATCAACATGCCTTCTTCAGCGTGCTTTTTAAAAAAAATTAAAAATTTATTTCATTTGTTCTACTTTAATCTAATTAGGGTATAATTTTTTTGAAATTATGGAATCCGTTTTAGCTATGAATTTTAGTTGTAAATTCAAGAAGACGTGCATGCTTCAGCGTGTTTCGAAAAAATATTTTCAAAAAAAATTACTTCTTTAATTCTACTTTAATTTAATTAGTGTATAATTTTTTCGAAATTATGAAATCTGTTGTAGCTATGACTTTTAGTTTTAAATTCATATTTTTTAGTTATTGCTTTATGGAATCCATTTTAGCTATGACTTTAGTTATTTTGAACGTCGATAATATTTGTTTATATCTTGTAACTACTTTGAGTGAAAAATCAACGACCGATGACGAAAAGTACATTAATTATGGACATCTTAATGAAACTCTTCACAGTAAATTTGCGCAAACAAAAAGTAATTAACAACCTAAATATCTAAAAATCACATTAAAATTTAATCAACTTTCTAAATTCTATCTATATCATATAAATTAAAATAAAAAATATTAAGATATTGGCTCGTGCTATCACGTACACCTTGTACTAGTATATAGTTAACCAAGAGCCTATTTAATTTAGCTTTAACTTATGATGTATAAATTAAAATATTATAAGTTAGAATTTAATTATAAGCATCATAAATTAAAATATTATAAGTTAGAATTTAATTATAAGTTAGAATATGTTTGAATAACTTATTTTAAGTTCTTTCAAATTTAATAAAAAAGAACTTTTAAGGATGATCTTGTAAAAGCAACAAAAATTCGAGTTTCATGACTATCCACAATTTCATTAACTTTCTTAGCTTTAAAAATTAATGTGACCGTTATTTCTCAACTTCATTACTATATAATTGAAGTTGAGAAAATAAGAATGGGAACTTTACTACTAAATTTTAGCTATGAATTTAAAAGCTAGTCAGGGCTAATATCTAGTAATAGCTACAAAAGTTCGATCTTATGACTATCCACGAAATCATAAAATTTCTTAACTACAAAAATTAAATTGACAATGTTAATTTCTCAACTTTTTTACCACAATAAAAATTGAAAAATAAAACTGGGAACTTTATGTAGTTTTGCAATGGAATATTTAATTATTATTTTTAAGTTGAGTTTGGAATTTACAAGAAAAAAAACAAATAAATAAATAAATATATAGTTGTCATAGGACCCATAACCAGAATAAAATTATTTGAAAACAAAATCTTATAGCTATAGCCTATATATATAAATAAATAAATGACGTTGTGGTTGACAGTTCTGGTGAATTTGATAACAGCACAGCCGTGTTGTTTTATACTATGCAACTTGGAAGTCATTTCGTTTATGAAAACCAAGATGTTAGTATAATGTTCTCAACTTCTTCTTCAACTAAGTCATGTTTTAACGAAAGCTGATAATTACATGCTAGGGCCGATACAACGTTCACTACCTAGGTTTGTTATAACTGGTGGTACGATAGGAATTCCAGGACCTAATAGCATAAAGAACTGGTTCAAAATTGAGAAATATGAGACGGAGAGACCTCATTCTTACAAGTTAAGGTATTGTCCTAGTAAATATATGTGTCCAACATGTAACTTTGATTGTGCAGATGTCGGATTGACCTACAATAGTGGCTACTACCGTCTGGCTCTCAATAACAAGCCTTATCCTTTTGGCTTCACCAAAGTAAACAAGAATGATGCATAGTTAATTATCTATGCTTATTATAACCTAGCTTTCTAAAATAATGTGGATCATGCTTCTATGTAATATTAATGCTTATGATGAATAAAAAAGCTAGGTTCTTTATTTATTAATTTCTGTTTTCAAACAAATAAGTTTTAGTAATTAATAAGTGCTACGTATTACTTATGGATAATCCCATCTGGTACCGTCACGACATTAGTATCAGTTTGTATTGGAGTTACGACTAAGTCCAAGTTGTAATATGCATTGTTATTGATTACGTGATGTGGACTTCATGGATACGATCCGTTTATGTTTAATCAATTGCATATTAATTTTGATTAGACATGCCCAATAGACTTAAATTAGGTTTAAGGATGGAAAAAAAGAAAAAGCTCAAGAAATACTATTGTAATGAATGCAAATGTGTATTATATAGTGCTTTGACTAGGAGTTAATTTTATCGTATATTGAATTGAAGTAGAAGTTTCATTGTTTATTGTTGTTGTAGAAATTCATTTGTATAACAATTTTCCAATATCCCCGAGGATATATTATTTTTATTATATATGTTTTCAATCAATCACTCTGTTTCTTCGATATCACCAAGTTATTTCATTACTAATGCAAATACAATCAAAACACAATCATCATTAAGTTCAAGTTATTGGATTAAAATAATAATAATTTAATTTATTCGGTATGAAAATTATTATTTTTTCCAATAATATATGAGAAAAACATGTCATTATGTTTCAAATACGTGAATTCATTTAACTATTTTTAAGTTTTAACCACAACAAAGATAGTAAAATAAAGTAATTTTTTATTTATTTAATCAGAATGAAATAAAAAGAAACTTAATACATTGAAAGAAATAAAAAAAATTAAGAAACCAAAACTTTAAGTGCTAGAAAAATTCAAGGATAACAAGATTTAAGAAACCAAAACTTCAAAATGAGGGTGCCTCCGGAACTAAAAGGGCAACAAATTTTTTCAAAAATTTCAAAAGGGCCACTGAATTATTTATGAAATCAAAAGGGCAACAATTTGTAACGGCGTCTAAACTAGGGTTTTTGCCTCAAGGCGCAGAAACCCACGAGCCTTACAAGGCGCAACAACTTTTAGCCTTGTAAGGCTCAACCGCCATGAGCCTTACAAGGCGCAAGGCTATTTTTAAAAAAAAAAATCGGAAAAAATTATATTTATTTGGCTTAATTAAATATATAAATGTTACAGTAGTTATTATAACTAGTAATTATTGAACAAGATCCATGTCCTATGAGTCTATGACTAATAATATCTTTCCTAAGTCTGTCGGTTTTGATTAATTAATGTGCAAATTCTTCTTTGATGATTCAAGTAATTTATTATATACGTGTAATCAAATCAGGTAAAAGGTGTTTAATTTAGAACTAAAATGCAATACCAAATATCGGAAAATATTATTCATGGACTTTTTTTTATTGACAAAAAGATAAAATTTGCCATTAAATGGACTATTTATTTATGAACTTCTTTTATAGAGTACTTTTTAGGCTCAATATTTGTATTGAGATTCCGCTAATCTGAGTTCAATTTTTTTTTTAAAACTCATGTTAAAGGTATAAAATATTATTTATTAAAAAGTGATTTCGTTGTTATAATTTGAATCTAAACCTCACTACGAAATTTACCACTTTATCACCACAACTTTTGATGAAACTATATATTTATACTTTGCTTGGATGATTGTTACATGTCATTGTATAATATATTATATTATGTTATATTAAATTGTTTCTTTTTCGATAATTACATAATGTCAAAAAAATAAAAAAGATAAACTATAACGACCCGCTAGGTCGTTTTGAAAACTAGGACTATTCTGACTCTTGTCGAAAAATTTAAAGGAGTATTTTAAACTATTCGGTAACTATGAGTATCTAGTTGATGAATTTTTGTTAAATGAGTATTATAGTTGAATAGTTAGTGGGTCAAATCCATAATTAATAGTTACCACTTGGCCATGTATTGAATTAAGTTAGAGGGATTAAACGGGTATTGTAGCATAACTGGAAAAAAATATATAAACGAGCACCGGCGGCGTGGGCAGAAGAGTTACTCGTGAATCGTGTATTTCAAGTGAAACTTTCAACCAAATTGTGTTATTGAATTTTTATAATAAAGATATATTATGTTTTTCTTAAGATTTAGTGGGATAGTATGGTGCAAAAGTGGTAGCGATAGATGTTAGTTAATTGGAATATAGTGGTAGGAGATAATTCTGTTTGTCTTCTTCGTGTTTGGGACCTGTTGTTCATTGCTAATTTTAGTAGTATAATTGATGTAATTAATGAGGTTCATGGAAAACATTTGGGGGGTCATATTGAGGTGCATTAATGGAGGGCAAAACCCTTTTGATTCTAAGGGTCGCCACTGATTTTGTAACCAATGGTTAAATTCAATTGTTATTAATTATTTGTCATATGGTAAATCTAGTTTTAATATAGTGAGATAGGTAATAAATTATTAGATGTATAGTATATGATTAGCATTGAATTTGATATACTTGGAGGGATTGAGGCTTAACACTAGGCTTGAAATTTAGCAAATATGATTCTTGGCATATTATAATTTAATAGCATTATTAGTAATTTATATTAATTATAGACTAAATGAGGATGGCGTGATAAGAATTAATGGGTCAAAGTCTGTGATGGTTAATTATATATTAGTATTATATTGTTAGCAATTAGATTGGTATTAGGAAATAAAAGATGGTTCCAAATTGGAAAATTGAAATGCTGCAACGTTGTGCCTTTTCTGGAATTATTAGGATAGAGGGGAAATCTTTGGTAATAATTAGGATCCTTATTAATGACTATATTGGAAGGAAACCTGAATGTTTAGATGTTAGGTGTACTATATTATATCAATATTAGTAGATTAAGATATATGGAGAGATCAAGACTTAACCCTATGCTTGAGATTTAAGAAAATGATTATAAATTTAGATGAGTATTTAGGGATATAGATAAACATATAGCAATATGGGTGTATACCGACTCATTCACTTACAAAATATTGCATAATTGGTAGATTGGGAACGTTCTGAAGCTTTGCAAAAAGGGAAGGACAAATCTTGAGGGTTCGTGGCACATGTTCGGCATTCAAGGTATGTTAAGACTTTTAGACTTCATTGGAGGACGTTTTCCTAATTTAAAGATTAAAAAAATGGAATAGACAATGGGTAAGGGCGAAAGATGGGGGTCTCGTACCAATGATGTGACGGGCATTGGTACGAGTACCGGTGTTATAAAGGGAAAGTTTATTACTATAGAATGCGGATTTTAATCCGAGAATGCCAAAGCATATGGGCATTAGATGATATATTATTGACTGATTATTTTGTGTGATTGTGTTCTTATTTGAACCCGTATACTTGTGATGGTTGAGGTGGTTATGTATTATGTTGATATTTGATTGATTGAGATGCATCATCATCCCTTTTATTTGAGATTATACTGTGAACATGCATTGACATGAGATTGAGTATAAGTTGGGCACGTGGAGATCGTCTGTGCTGGGATGGTGAGATGTTAAGATTATATTTTGGGCGCGTTGAGATTGTCCGCACAGACACATGAAGATCGTCCCTGTCGGTATATGGACCTCGCGAGTCCCCCATGGGTCATGAACTCTCGATGTATTTCCGAGGAGTATCATGTATATACGATTGAGAGAGTACTTGGCATTCTGAGGCATATCATTTCATGGTGTCATAATGCACTGCATCTCATTACATCATTAGTATTGTTGATTACCTGCTTTATTGGTGGTTGTACAGTATGTGAAGTTTGATTATCCTTATTTTGATGAAACTCGACTGGTAAGCATTCTATAGACTTGTATAAGTAAAAGACTTATTTTTTTTTATTATTTAAACTCATGTCACTACTTCTTCGTTGTCGGTCTATGAGATATATTGGGTACACGTGATTTCGTACTCATACTATACTTGTTGCACTCTTTTGTGGTGCAGATTCGATTCCGAGTACGAGCACATCTCGTGGAGCTTTTTGAGTTCAAGCTTGAAGTATCTTGGAGTTGTGGTGAGCTGCTTGGCTGTTCCGTGGCCCACACCTCCCTCTACCTTTTATTTATTCTGTTATTTTAGTATTCAGACAGAATATCCCTTATGTTTGGATTTGTCATTTAGTTTCAGACTTGCATCATATTTAGAGGCTCTTGTACTTATGACACCAATTCTTGGGTGGTATTCTAGTTTTCCGCATGTCGTATTTATTAAGAACTTAGTGTCGAAAATTTTTACTCGTTGTTTACCTTTCTAACTTATTAGTTAGTTAAGATTGGTAAGATATGTTGGGTTGGCTTACCTATTGGTTGGGAACATAGGTGCCATCACGACTTGTGAATTTAGGTCGTGACATAAACACACTAGAAAAATAGAGTACGAAGTAGATTTACTATAAAAAAAAAGAGTAAATAATAAAATACAATTATTAAATAGTAAGTAAAACAAAATGAAAAAAATAATAATATTATGACCATACATTCATACTAAATCAACCATTACACAAAATGAAAAATCACGTTATTACCTAACAATAAATTTAATAATATAAATTAAATTTAACTAATCATCAAAATAAACATTATAGTTAAACAAACGACACATCCAAACATTCTTTTAGAAAACCAAGCTTAAACAAGTGTCATAAGAACTATATAGCTTCACCCCTAATATGCATACGTGTGTTGAAATGTGCATTACTTACAATATACAATTTATTTATTTTAAAAAATTTTGTATTATCAAATTAAGCTTACGGTCAATAGAAATCCTATTTTGATAACTCAAAAGGCATAATTTTTTTTTAAAAAATAACCGACTAAAATACATTGTATTTTTGTAAAAAAAAGGTACTGCATTTTAGATAAATTTAAAGTTGGATGATTTAACATCTCAAGTAAATAGTCAGATTTTTTTATTTATCTAACAAAAAAAATGAGCGGTCGAGTTTGCAAACGTGTAGCCTTAAGGACCGAATACCATAAAAACTTTTTTATTTGAAAAAAATAGCCTGCCTTGCGCCTTGTAAGGCTCACGCCGGCTGAGCCTTACAAGGCTAAAAGCTGTTGCGTCGCTCATGGGTTTCTGTGCCTTGCGGTGAAAACCCTGATTTAGACGCCGTTATAAATTATTGCCATTTTGGTTTCATAAATAATTTAATTGCCTTTTTGAAATTTTCGAAAAAATTTATTGCCCTTTTGATTCTGGACTCCATTTTATTTATGGGATAGTAACACATGCGGTCCCGTCAAGACATTAATATTCATTTTTGGCTTTAACAAGCTAAGATTACATGACAAGAATGAAAATAACTTGGTTGTTAGCCTGTTGGTATTTATCTTCAGTGGTGGATATATATTAATATAGTATTCAAATATCTTTTAGGCCAAAAAGATACGATGTTCCTCAATTTTAATTAACCATGTTCGTTAGTTTCAGCCCTCAATTTTTACGCTCTTTTTAGTACTAAATTAATTTTATTGTATAATCTTTTGTTTCAATTTATGTAATTTAGGGTTTGTCCATAGTACGGACAATTGACATTGAATTAATTTCACAATGTTAATAATGGTGAAGTTGAACGAATTTAAAAACTGAGAGGACATATATTGTTTATGAACTCTCAAATTTAAAAGTTGAGAATAGATGATAGACAAAAATATTGAAAACACTTCTGAATTTGATATGAATTATTAATTTCGTTTTCGAACTATTGATAGCTTTAAAAACACCTCTCTACTTCACTATTGTAATAGGATCACTTTATCGGTTGTTCATGTGTTCAAATGTTACATGTCCTGATTCTAGTATCTAAATTAAATGTATTCCAAACTTAAAGAGATATCGATATATTAATTAGGCCTACTGCAACTGGGAAAAAAACTAATTAACCATCGTACTTCATTATTCTGATTTAACTATGGTCTAATAATGGTCCCATCGGCACATTAGTATATAATATATATCCATTATTGGCCTGCAACAGTGCAACTCCAAGTAGAGTTGATGATAAGAACGGAATATTTGGCTACTTAATTATTCTTTAATTTCTTTGATGATTAGTGTTCATTCAATATTAGCCGTTCATATTTTAAAAATACTTTTCTCAAATTATTTGTCAATTTATAAAATTAGGAGAGAATTAATTATTATTTTCTCTTTATAACCTTATAATAATTAAATTTTTTTTAAAAATGTAAATGAGTTTGTAAAGTTTTTTTTTAAAAAAAATTATGGGTAAATTATTTTTTTAAAAGATGAACAACTAATATGGAGCAGAAATTTTACAATTTAAAACCTAGACCTATAAACATTTTTTATTGAAGTTGTAAATTAGATAAAGGAAAATTTTCAAGCATTTTACAGAACTTTTACCTTCAAACATTTTTAACTAAGGTTATTAAAACCAAGACAAAATGACTGAAGTACATATAAAAGTTATCTAAAAACTTTCAGCACAAAATCAGGACTAGAAGATTATTTGCATTTTTGGTATCTTAATTATTGTTGTTTGGTTAACTATTTTGTACTTTTATATGCCTAATAGTTTTCATTTCATCTTTGTTTTTCTTTCTAAACATTTCAACTCAATTAAAACCAAAATGTTGATATTAACATTTGTGGTTGTTTAGGGTATATTCGTTACGAAAGAAAATATTCTTTTTGAAAGATGTTTCTCAAGAAAATAAAATTCTTATGTGTTTAGTAGGTAAATAAAAAATATTTATATATAATCTAGATAAATATATTAAAACACACAATAATAAAAGTAAAAGTGTGGGATGGTGAAGATAGACACTACAAGAAGTGAGACTGAATATAAGGTGTTCGGAGGGAAAATATCAAATACATCCAAAATTATTAAATCTCTAAGCAGCCAGGTGGCTTTTATCCAAAATACGATTAAGATTTATGGGACAATTGAGTACGTGTGATTCACAATGTACATATTAAAAATAATTACGTCTCAATCGCTAATTAATAGGTTTTTATTTGAATTTAGTTTGTTCCGTACATTTAACTTTTCTATAGATAATTCAACCCGTATAACTATAACCGGCATGGTTAAAAGCCGCATTATTGTTATGAGATCAAAAGTACTTATTTTGAAAAAAATAAATATTTTATTGAAAAATTAAGATATTTAACAAATCATATCTTCACAAGCCATTCGTTCAATGATAGGATCTGGTGGATACAGTCTAAGTGATTCTTTAATAACCATGTTTAACTGCATCCAAATTTTACAAACAAATAATGTTAGACTACTTTTATAATCAAAGCATATAAGTTCATCTTTATTCATTTGTTAATGCCTTAATTTTTGCTTTCCCCCTCAAGTTTATCGAAAACAAACTCTCTACGGCTCCTAGTATTAAACTTGAAAATTACACATTTTCATTTTTTTTATACACTGGTTGTGCTGAAAAGATGAAGTATAAAGTGCTTTATTTTCAGTGATATGAGCTGCATTCACCTGTTTCCTTTCATCATTATGGCGATTGGCAACTTGACTAATATATTTTAGTATGCGTTTGATCATGAAAATTAAATATATTTATATTTACTTCATTCTTTTTTAGTTGTATGACTTTTTTTTAGAGTTAAACGATAAAAACTTTGACTAACATTTTACGATGTATTTTTTCATCATATTGATATGCAAAAAATTACAATTTATAGTACTTTTCGTATAGCTTTTAAATGTATATCTAAATTTTTAATTTAAAATATCTTTAATGTAATCTAATTAAAATTGAAAAATAATTCAAAATGATTTTTGAAAAGTGCAGCATAACAACTAAAGGGGACGGAGGGAGTATTATTTAAAAATTTAAAAATTGGAGTTAGAGTTGTATTTGATTAAGATTGGATATTATCACTTTTTAAAGAATTATTTTGAACGTACCTACCTAATTAATAATAATGACTTTAGGACCAACATGGGTTGTGGTGCATTGGTGGGAGTGCTTCACCCTTAACTAGAGGTCTCAGGTTCATGCCCGTATGAAACAAACTCATTTAATATTATTTTGATTTTATTGAATGTACATATGATTGAAGTGTATAAAAATTGACTAAAACTTCAGTTATATGTATTTGAAGTGCAATTTTTATTTTGCCCAATTATTCTTGAGTTTCAACACTCAATTTACTCAAATTCAAAACTAAGTTCTATATATCATATAACGCAAACCCTATCCTTCAATTATTAATTTGTCAAAAAAAAAATCATTTTGCATAATAGTGATTTGCCATTATTTTTAAGATCCATTCTTGATAGGTACCAAAATAATCAGTGGTATAAATCTCGATCGTACTTCAGTGACATATTTTACTTGTGGAATAATTCCATGCCAACTAGCACATTAATATCAAAATTTTGAATTGTTAGCCTGTTATTTGTATTCAGTGGTGAGTATAAATTATTAAAATGAAGCAAAACAAATGTTATTTAATTAAAATTACGTAAAATGAACCATAAATTCAAACACATGTCATTCATATATTAGGTTAGTATATACATTATATATGGATAAATTTTTTTTATCCTTAATAATTATGTACACATGAGTATGGTAATTAAAATTAGGTGTTGCAACTTAATTTTATTAGTGCAATAATCCCATGAATGGTTCTCCACTGGATGTCAAGTTTCAATAGTCCTTTAAGCACAATGGACAATATTCTCAAGTAATATTTATTAATTTTACCAACTTCTCTAGTTGAAGCCACATTTAATAATAAATATCCTACAAATTGAATTATTGGCCATTTTTTATTTTTACTCAAAATTTATTATTTAAGATTTATTTTGGAGACAAATAACAAATGTCTTTATTTAATTTGATACTTTACATATTATTCAGTGTAACACATATTATGTACTATATATTTTTGTTGATAGTAAAAAAAAGAAAAGTGTTAAGAGTGACTTAATATTGAAACTTGATATTAGTTATTTAAAATGAATAAAACTTATTTGAGGTGTCTAAGGCGGTAGTAGGTATTCATTTTTTGTTTGTCAAAAATGCCCTTAGCAGGTCTATAAATTGGACATAGACTCATAGCAAGCAAAACACACAAAGAAAGATGAAGTCGATTAATATTTTGAGTTTCCTCTTGATTTCAAGTACCCTCTCTTTGGTTGCCTTTGCTCGATCTTTCAGTTCTGAGAATCCAATTGTCCTCCCCACAATTTGTCATAATGATGATAATCTTGTACTCCCTGAAGTTTATGACCAAGACGGCCATCCGCTGAGGATTGGTGAGAGGTATATTATTAACAATCCTCTCCTCGGGGGCGGAGCCGTATACTTGTACAATATTGGAAACCTTCAATGCCCAAACGCCGTGTTGCAGCACATGTCGATTCCCCAATTTTTGGGAGAAGGCACGCCCGTCGTGTTCGTTCGTAAGTCGGAGTCGGATTATGGTGATGTGGTGCGTGTAATGACTGCTGTTTATATCAAGTTCTTTGTTAAAACATCAAAGTTGTGTGTTGACCAAACTGTTTGGAAAGTTAATGATGAACAGTTGGTGGTAACTGGTGGTAACGTAGGAAATGAAAACGACATCTTCAAGATTAGGAAAACTGACGTGGTGACACCAGGAGGTTCCAAAAATGTATACAAGTTACTGCATTGTCCCTCTCATCTTGGGTGCAAAAATATCGGCGGCAACTTTAAAAATGGATATCCTCGTCTGGTGACTGTCGATGACGATAAGGACTTTATTCCATTTGTGTTCATCAAGGCGTAGAATGCTAATTAGCTGGCTAGCTTGCAGCTTTCTAAATAAAGTGCATATATCCTTCTATCGCTCCATGTAAATTAATGTATGCTTATCAATAAATAAACAAGCTAGCAATTAGCCTATTACCTTACCTTACCTTCTTCATTCAAAAATACATAAATTTCTTCAGTTTGTGGTTTCTTTTTAAGTTTGGGTTACTTTTGTTTTTGTTGTTAACCAATCGTCTCGATATAGTTACTTGTTACACAATTAATAGTAATACAAAGGAGATCGCATCATCATATATATAAGGGAAAAAAACCTAGGAGTTTAGATGATCGAGTAGGAAAATGATCTGCCCAAAGTAATATTGGGATGAGACGAGCTAAGAGTTTAGATACTAAATAGTAATGAATTATAATATTGATAAGATAACTCTAACAATAGTTTTTGTTGAATATTGAAGACATTTATGTATTTTTGAAGATTTAGATTGAATCTAATAATTAAAGAGTTGTTGTGATTTATATGAGAAGGTTGCATATCAAATTTTGGAGCAATTCGAAGTTGATTTGGACCAACTTGGAAACAAAAAACGTATTGGTTAAATTTTTACACAACAAATTACAACAATCCGTCAAAATTTTATATTCTCTATGTTTCAATTTATTTGAGCTATTTTCTTTTTTAATTCATTTAAAATAAACATGACCCTTTTCCTTTTTAGCAATTCTTTAATTTCAACTTTCTACATGACATTATAAAACCACAAAATTAAAAGGTCATTTTGATACATTCATGATTCGACATATCTTTTTTTTAGATCACATAATTCAAATATTGTTTTAAACTCCGTGTCAAGCCAAAATAAGCCATTTTGGATTCAACTTGCGCTGAATATATTTTTATTTGGTGTACAATACTTACTTTATGTTTATTTTATGGCAACGTGCTTGATGTAATTAAGGGTATCTGTATTTAGATATCATCATCCACAACAAGAATTTCACGATTGCTATCTTGAATTAGACTAAAAAATGGTGGTTGATATGGTAAGGAATGGACAAGCCTCAATTGAAGATCAAAGGTGTTGTGGAATACATCTTACAAGTTGTTGCGAGGATGAATTAAGAAGTAAATCATTGTCATAGAGAAGTTAATCAAATTGCAGATGCATTAGCTAAACACGATATTTCTAATGAAGCTCATATGTATCATGAGTGGAGGGATATTCCTAAGCTAACAGTCGGCTCATATCAATTAGACCAAATGTAAATGCCTAGCATTAGACGCAGACCTTAGTAAGACTAACCCATTCCATACCCAGTCCAGTCGTCATTCGAGGACGAATGATCCCAATGGGGAGATATTATAATACCCCAAAAAAATTTTTGAACTAAGACTTGAACCATCCTTTATGAGTAGGATTTTACCGAGGAATTAAAATTTCTTAAGTGTTAAAGTCACTAGACATAGCACCTTGAGTTCCAAAAAGAATTAAATTGGAAATAACAAAATCTGAAATTTTGCAAGTTAAGCTAAGTATGAGTTTTGGGTCGACTTCAAACGATCATAACTCCTAGTTCAGGATGAGTTAGGTGTTCTACCAGATACCGTAGGAAATATCTTTGAATTATCTTTCCAACGCCGCAGAGTTTGCTAAGTTTCGAGGTCGCATGAGTGAGATATGGCCTTTTGAAGATAGGCTGTTCAGTTAAGGAAAGTTAGCCTAAAATAGAGAGGGGTATTTTGGTCTTTTCCTTACCCAATCAGATTTAATTCATTTTTAGTAATATTTTAAGGGTCTAATCCTATTAGGTTCAGTTTTATAATCGTAAAATTAGCCTAGGGTTTTAGTTGACAGTTCAAGAAGAGAAAAGAAGAGAGAAGAGAAGAAAAGAGGAGAGGATCAAGCGTTCGTCGAGATTCTTGTGTGTTGTAGCGGATTTTCGCCATGGGATTGATCCCTAAGAGGTATGTAAGCTTCCATAGTGTTGGGTTAGTTCACCCACACGCCAATCATGTTATTTTCAGCGCAAATTTCATTCTTAAAGTGGAAAGATTAGAGTTCTTGATGAGTTCTTGATAAGTGTTCTTGAAGTTCATTCTAAATCTTGTTGTGTTGGGGTTTTGATGATTTCTTTAGATGAAATTTAGTAATTTGAGTGTTGTTTTGAGTATATGAGAGTGTAATAATGTTAAGTAATCGAATCCAAGTGATTGGGGAAGAAACCGTTCGATTTTAGGCGAGTTACGATGAGAAAACAAGCAAGGAAAGTCGTCGAAGTTTTTTGGGTTGGGGCCTGGCTTGTCACGCTAGCCAGAGCGCCCCAACCACCTCTCTGAACTTTAGCGGCTGGCGCCGCATGCCACTCAGAGCGCCAGGGTCGCCTGCCCCCACCCATTGTCCATCGTTTCGTCCGTTTGAGTTCTTTCAAAGGGTACATTTACTCCCCTTTGATTCTAAACACTTTAAACTACTTCTAAACACCTAGAAATCATTCATAACATGATCATAACCTTGAATTCATAATTCAAATTCAAGGTAGAGCTAAGAGTTAAGTTTTGAGATTTTTTTAAAACATTCTAAGAAAGTCCCTTTGAGTCCTTTTGTGGAGTCTTCTATAACTTCTAGTAACTTGTTTCAAGATTCGAGTAAGTGAGAATGAGAGTGAGAAGAATGTATTCATGAGTATACTTTTTCATCATGAGATCTTTCATAGCACGAACCATAACTCTTGAATTCATAATTCACATTCAAGAGATCGAGTTAAAAGTAGAGTTCAAGAAAGCCTTTGAGTTCGATTGTGAACCGTTTGAAATCAACTATTGATTTGAACTAAATTTTGAGAAAGTAAGTATGAGAATGAGAAGAGTTGTATCATGAGTTCCATAATATTAAGTAGACCTACGAGTCAAGTCGTTCATGCCCATAAATTGCGCATGAACTCCATAAGTTGAGTATCTATGAGAGGATTAATGTCCCCATGTCCTAAGTCTTAAGTATTGAGTTTCTAACCCATTTGAGATTACATTCCTAATCATGGGACTATTACATGCTACCCATGAAGTCCTTGAGTTGGGTTATTCATGTCCATAATTCCGCATGAACCCTATAAGTTGAGCAGTCTTGAAACGAGAAGTATCTTCGAGTCCTTGAGTTGAGTAGTTCATGCTCATAAATTCTGTATGAACCCTCTAAGTTGAGCATTCTTGAAGTAAGTAGTATTGTTGAAGTTCTTGAGTTCCAAGCATTGAGTTCTATATATGGTTATTGAAAACCTTGCATTGAGTCGTTCACATCCATAAATCGGCATGAACCATATTTTTATAAGTCTTTTAAAGATGTTTAAACTTTGTTTTAAGACTTAAGCTTTAAAGTTGAGTAAAGAGTAAGAGTAAAGTTATTTTATTTAAAATGATATATGGGAACTAAGTATTTCTAAGAATAAATGTTTTCATATTTAAGATGAAAGGAAACTGAGATTTTCAAAAGAGTTTGGAGCAAGAAAGGGAACATCGATTCCAAGAGAACTTTTAAGCTAAGTTTTGAGTAATTATCTCAAACCAAAGAAAGAAGTATGTTTTAAACATAAAGAGCTAGTATTATATTTTGGGAGTATTATTGAGCACCAATGTGGGGATGCAAGTTTCCTATTAACTCAAGTCTCCATGAAAACCATGTAGCCATCATAGGTAGAAAAGGGTAATACTTTTTAGATGAATCCTTTTCGCATAGACTAGTGGATCCACTAAGTTAAGTTAGGTCCTATATTGATGGCAAGGTATAGGATGGTCCTTGGCAGCGTGAGGTAAAGTGATGTATCATCACTATAGCTCTTAAGTGATGGTTGTCGGTTAGAGAAACTCCCACAAAAACTATATTACTTTATTATATAAGTAAAGTTGAGTTTGTTATTGCATTTTCTTTAACAAACTAAGTTGTTTTACTGTTTTATAAAGCTTTCCATATATTGCATGTGTATTGTTGCTTTATGAGTTGAGTATCCAGAGTTGAGTACCCAGAGTTGAATATCATATATTTGAGTTGCGTATCTAATCTTTGAGTTGAGTATCTTATCCTCGAATACTTCTGAATTGAGTAAGTTGAGTAGTTTTGAGTATCATTGAGTATTCCTTGAGTTGAGTAAGTTTGAAAAGAGGTAAGTATGTTTCCTTTTTATCAAGTTTCAATCTTATGTTTATGTTTTATAATTCCCCTTACATGCTCGTACATTCCATGTACTGAGCCATTTGACCTGCATCTTCTCATAATGCAGACACATGTATTCAGGATCATCAACAAGAGATTCGATGATATATCCGGGAATTCGAGTTAGCTATGGTGAGCCTCCTTATTTCCGAAGGATTTCATTTACTTTTCAGTTTAGTCAGGATGTCGTGGGTCTTGTCCCGACTTCCATCTTTATCAGTTAGAGGCTTCTAGATAGTCAGTATAGTTGAGAAGTCTGTATTATTCATTTATTTTATTAAATGTTTTAAAGACTTAAGTTGCCTATTTTATGGCGAGTTCAATATCTTATTTTTATTAAGAGTTTTCTTTTGAGTTAAAGCTTTGTATTTGAGTTATTGATTTTATTCAGTTTTTATGTTTTGTATGCTTGAATCAATTTTCCGCTTGTAGTCCGCCAGGATGAGGGTTCGCTTGGGGACCAACAATGGTTCTCGAGTGCCGGCCACGTCCAGGGTGTAGGCTCGGATCGTGACAAACTTGGTATTAGAGCACAAAGTTCAAGAGTCCCAGGGTGTCTATGAAGCCGTGTCAAGTAGGATATTATTTATTGTTGTGAGGGCCCCACTTATATAAATGAGGGACTACAGATATTTAAGAAAAGTTTCCCTTCTTTCATACTCTTAATCGTGCAATAGAGTTATGTTATAGAGACTTATTTTAACTCATGCGTTTCTCAGACTCATTCGACTACCCATCATACTAGAGGTGGTTGAAAAACTAAGTCAGTTCTTTGTCGATGAGTTATTCTTAGCAAGAGTCTTGAGAAAGTCACGAGACTCCAGAGGGGCATGAGAGTAGCCCAAAGAGTTAGTTAAGTGTTCAGTTTCAAAGGAATGCACCCATAATTATATGAATCGTGCGTTTGAGCTAAAAGTGATTTATACTCTTTTTTTTAAGTCCTGTTTCATCATGAGAAAGTATGTTTAGAGCTTGGGTAGTATTTTCATCCTAAAAGGTAGCATGAGCTACAAGATCATGATCAATAGTAGTGATAGAGCCCAGAGTTAGAGGAAAGTATGCAGAGGTTTAGTAATCCTAGAAAGGGAGATAATGATGAGGCAAACTATGTTATTATAGTCATACACCTAGTAAGTTATTAATGAGAAGTTTTCCCTTACGGGTAGACTAAGAAGTGATGAGTTGTGAAGATTCCATCATAGGAGGTAGAGTGTATTGTAGCTAGAAAGGAGTTGGTGGTGAAATGTCAGTGTGTAGAAAATGACTAAGTGTAAGTGGTGAATAGAAGAGAGAGTATTCATGAGGTTATAGATATAAACTAGGCTTATGATATGTCTGAGAGGGTCATGATATACAGAAGGTTATAGAACTGATTAACTAGTTGTAAGTTAGTATAGTAAGCGGGCAATCATATTGATATTCGGGTTTAGTCATAAATATTAAGCTTGAATTCGATGAGTGTCATGATCAAAAGAATGACAACATGAGGGTGATGCTGTTAGTCTTGATATTTGATCTAGAAGACTTGACATAAAGTAGATGAGGAATTGAGGTGATTAGCTGCAATAGTATAAGTGGTACAAATGAGAGACCTTAACATTTAGATAAGGGCAATGAAGTGTGGCTAAGTCACAAGAGTAATAAGAGCGTTAAGAGGTGTACCGAGATGGTATGTAACCAGAAAAGGTTAAGGGAAACACCTTAGAAAGAGGTCTTAGTACCGCTTATAGAGAGTTTGGTAGGCATGAGATAAACTTCTCCGAAGTGTTAGATTAAAAGAAGAGGTAGAACATTTAGAGATGATGGAATATGTCCATAGCTTTCAAGTGTTAGCTTTAGACCTAAGGGGGGAGATGATAAGATGAGAAATCAAGTCAAGTACTTCAGAGTTAGATAGTAATGAATTCCAAAGAGTTTGGGGGATATATTTTTAGAGGTCCTTTTAGTAATGAAGTGATGTTAAAAAGAGGAGGTTACTGAACATATCGTGATGATGATGGTGTGATAGTTCCATCTAAGGTTGTAAATAAGGAGAAAGATTAAAATGAGGTTTTACTATGAGAAATATTTAAATGAGATCCCTTAGTTAGCTCTGAAGGAGTTTGTTAGTATGAGTCCATGGAGTTACTAGAGTACTAAGCTTGAATGTGGTGGTAAAGATTAATGGTATTGGGATGAGATTCCTTATAGAGAGGTATAGAACCTGAACTTAAGGATTTGGGTTAAGCTTGAATATAGTGAGAGTGTACTATTAGACGCAGACCTTAGTAAGAGTAACCCATTCCATACCCAGTCCAGTCGTCATTCGAGGACGAATGATCCCAATGGGGAGATATTATAATACCCAAAAAAAATTTCGAACTGAGACTTGAACCATCCTTCGTTATGAGTAGGATTTTACCGAGAAATTAAAATTTCTTAAGTGTTAAGGTCACTGGATGTAGCACCTTGAGTTCCAAAAAGAATTAAATTGGAAATAGCAAAATCTAAAATTTTGCAAGTTAAGCTAAGTATGAGTTTTGGGTCGACTTCAAATGATCATAACTCCTAGCTCAGGATGAGTTAGGTGTTTTACCAGATACCGTAGAAAATATCTTTGAATTATCTTTCCAACGACGCCTAGTTTATAAAGTTTCGAGTTGGATGAGTGAGATATGGCCTTTTGAAGATAGGCTGTTCAACTAAGGAAAGTTAGCCGAAAATAGAGAGGGGTATCTTGGTCTTTTTCTTACCCAATCAGATTTAATTCATTTTTAGTAATATTTTAAGGGTCTAATCCTATTAGGTTCAGTTTTATAATCCTAAAATTATCCTAGGGTACTGTTAGTTGAGAGTTCAACAAGAGAAAAGAAGAGAGAAGAGGAGAAAAGAGGAGAGGATCAAGCGTTCGTCGATATTCTTGCGTGTTGTAGCGAATTTTCGTCATGGGTTTGACCCCTAAGAGGTATGTAATCTTCCATAGTGTTGGGTTAGTTTACCCACACGCCAATCATGTTAGTTTCAGCGCAAATTTCATTCTTAAAGTTGAAAGATTAGAGTTCTTGATAAGTGTTCATGAAGTACATTCTACATCTTGTTGTATTGGGGTTTTGATGATTTCTTTAGATGAAATTTAGTAATTTGAGTGTTGTTTTGAGTATATGAGAGTGTAATAATGTTAAGTAATCGAATCCAAGTGATTGGGGAAGAAACCGTTCGATTTTAGGCGAGTTAGGGTGAGAAAACGAGCATGGAAAGTCGTCAAAGTTTTCTCGGTTTGGGCCTTGCGTGTCACGCCAACCAGAGCGCCCCAACCACCTCTCTGAACTTTAGGGGCTGGTGCCCCGCGCCACTCAGAGCGTCAGGGTCACCTGCCTCCACCCGTTGTGCATTGTTTCGTCCGTTTGAGTTCTATCAAATGGTACCTTTACTCCCCTTTGATTCTAAACACTTTAAACTACTTCTAAACACCTAGAAATCATTCATAACATGATCATAACCTTGAATTCATAATTCAAATTCAAGGTAGAGCTAAGAGTTAAGTTTTGAGATTTTTTTAAAACATTCTAAGAAAGTCCCTTTGAGTCCTTTTGTGGAGTCTTCTACAACTTCTAGTAACTTGTTTCAAGATTCGAGTAAGTGAGCATGAGAGTGAGAAGAATGCATTCATGATTATACTTTGTCATCATGAGATCTTTCATAGCACGAACCATAACTCTTGAATTCATAATTCACATTCAATAGATCGAGTTAAGAGTAGAGTTCAAGAAAGCCTTTGAGTTCGATTGTGAACCGTTTGAGATCAACTATTGATTTGAACTATATTTTGAGAAAGTAAGTATGAGAATGAGAAGAGTTGTATCATGAGTTCCATAATATTAAGTAGACCTACGAGTCAAGTTGTTCATACCCATAAATTTCGCATGAACTCCATAAGTTGAGTATCTATGAGAGGATTAATGTCCCCATGTCCTAAGTCTTAAGTATTGAGTTTCTAACCCATTTGAGATTACATTCCTAATCATGGGACTATTACATGCTACCCATGAAGTCCTTGAGTTGGGTTATTCATGTCCATAATTCCACATGAATGCTATAAGTTGAGCAGTCTTGAAACGAGATTTATCTTCGAGTCCTTGAGTTGAGTAGTTCATGCTCATAAATTCTGTATGAACCCTCTAAGTTGAGCATTCTTGAAGTGAGTAGTATTGTTGAAGTTCTTGAGTTCCAAGCATTGAGTTCTATCTGTGGTTATTGAAAACTTTGCATTGAGTCGTTCACGTCCATAAATCGGCATGAACCATATATTTAGAAGTCTTTTACAAATGTTTAAACTTTGTTTTAAGACTTAAGCTTTGAAGTTGAGTAAAGAGTAAGAGTAAAGTTCATTTTATTTAAAATGATATATGGGAACTAAGTATTCCCAAGAGTAAATGTTTTCACATTTAAGATGAAAGGAAACTAAGATTTCCAAAAGAGTTTGGAGCAAGAAAGGGAACATCGATTCCAAGAGAACTTTTAAGCTAAGTTTTGTAGGCCGCATTAGAAGAAATAGTCCATGTATTATGTAAGGTATTATTTAGTATTATATTTGGTAGGATTTTGAGCCTATGTATAACTAATCCATGGATTAGTTATACCTCCTACATGGTCTTATAGGATATAATATCATGGGATAAGTCTATGTAAAGACAAAAATATCCCTCAAATCATTTTAATTATTTTGTTTATTTTCTTGATTTTATGATTTATATTTGTACTAGTAAATTTATTTAAATAAATTAGCTTACAAATTATTTAGAGAGATTTGTTTGTTACCAAATAAATCCAATACAAATTTGCAATGTGAGTCGTTTATTTGTATATGACGTTTGTGATTTTAATTGAATGTATTATATATATATATATATATATATATATATA
>JAJOOE010011380.1:0-41250 GCA_036250405.1 Solanum raphanifolium
TATATATATATATATATATAGGTGATTAAATAGCTAACTAACCTACCTCCCTTAACCTCTAACTAATTACTAATTAACCCCAAAACCCCTAACTAAAAACACTTAACTTAAAAATCTGCTTGACCTACGACTCCTCCACCCACGGACTGTGGGTGGACCTACTAAGCGTGCTGCATCTCCGTAGGTGTAGTCTGCATCATAAAATTTGCAAGTCATCACAGGCCTTGACCCACGACCCTAACCCACGGGGTGTGGGTTCACCTACGGCCAGTAGGTGGCAAACATAGGTCACTTCAATTTGGCAGTTTTGGGGGCTGCTTTGGGGTCCTCCTCAAGGACCACTTTGGGTGGTCCTTGGGGGCTCGTACCTCGACGTGTAACCCCTAAAACCTCCATTCTAAGTACGGGAGCAATTTTTGTGATTTTTAATCCTCATACCACACTCTAAAACTCATACGAAAAGCTATAGAACTCTCTAGTTCAACTTACTAGATTCCGGGGTATAATAATATCTCCCCTTTGGGATCATTCATCCTCGAATGACGATTCTAAACACTTCTTAGAGTCACAACTCTAAACTAGCTGCCCATCATGCATGCACTACATCTAAATGCACACAACCAAGGAAGAAAACTTTAATTCCAAGCTAAACACATTCAATGCAACACAAGGGAGTAGGAACTACTTCTACAAACCCAAAATGTATGAAATTATATATCTACTCATTTTCAAGGATGAACTACCATCTCCCAACTAAATCATGCTCAACACACATTCATGGAACCTAAATGCAAATTACTCTCAAAAAGCATTTATTCAAGGAGGAATCTTTCAACTCCCCAAAACTAAGGCATGCTCATATATTTATCTCATGAAGTCTATATGCAACTCTACTCAAAGCACTACAACATGAGGAAAACAATGCATATAAGTCATTTATATCACAACTTAAGCTTTTTCATGAATATGCATCACATAAGAAGTTCATGGAAACATACAATTCACACATGACTTCATATAAAAGCAAATCAAGAGGAACCTATCATCTCAAGCTAGAATAGGAGTATAAGGAAAAGGATGAGGACATCAGGACATCTCATTGGCCCTTGGCCTCCCAAGTAGCACTCTTAACCAAATTCCTTACTAAAGAACACTCCTTACCACTTTATGGAACAACTTCCTTGTTCTTCTATTTCTTAACGTGCCGGTCTAAGACCTCTACCGGTACTTCTAAATTAGAGGGGTTCTTATTAGCAACTCTAGCTCACAAGAAACCCTACTAACACTACTCCAGATCTCATATGAGCCCGCCAAGCCGGGACTAAACCTCTCATACTCATTACACCTCTTAAGGTGAGAATTTCAAGCAAACCTAGCTCGTGAACATCAAGAACACTCAACGACCTTTCTATCTAAGCACATTATCACCCCCTTGGGAGCAAACCTATACAAATTCTTTTAAGCATTACTTCTTTCAATTCTAAGGTCGGAGCAAGTCATCACTAAGATTTCACATCATCACACAAAATGATTCTAAACCATGATGAATTACACTTCTACCCTTCTTAGAGGAGTCTATTCACTCACCCATCTACGAATTATTTAAACACCATATTTAACCAATCTATCAACATACCTCAAACTCATCATGACTAAATCAGGTTCTACCATCAACTAAACATAACCACACAAAAACCTTGCTAGATAGGCACACTATCTCACCCTTAGGAGTAAGCCTACACAAATTCTTCTAAACATCTTTCATAACATAAAGGCACCAATTAAGCATTATTCATACAAAAGACAACATCAAAGTCTATCATCTCAAATCTATCAAGTCACATAGCCATAATTGGCATCATAACCAACCTTTTTCTCCCTCGCTCCTTGTAGCATAAGTCCTTCGAGTAGTCATATCCTAAAGACCATCGGATAAAGAATAGGAGAGAGACCTTATAGAGTTAAACTCTACGGCACGACTTAGAGAATGAAGAAGTGAGATTTCCTAAGCATCCAATAGCCTCCTATTCATAAATGTGGCACGCTTCACATTTATAAACAAGACTATAGTAAACGTGGTTTGAGACAATCCTAGAACCATTCTAAACATTGTACTCTAATTACTAAATTTGTCATGACCCAGGGGTATACCCTAGAAGTAACATGGCGTACTTGACCCCGAAGGGGTTTCATACAAGCCCTTATCATATCATGAACATAAGATAATAGAAAATACAGAAAAATTTAAAACTTTTTACAATCGAAGTCATTTTTATAAAAGCAAGTGGATGTCTTTCTATACTTTGTCTCAAACCATCTAATACAACTTTAGAATAAACTCTTGGGACACAGCCCATACAATAGTCTAAAAAAACATGAAAATAAAAGACATAAGGAAATGGTGGGTTTTGTCCTCGAAGCTATGAGGACTCACCAAGATCTTCAACTCCTTATCTCCTTCTGAAACCTAGTTTCAAAATATCACTCAAATCTCCAAACCCTACATTTGATTAGAGTGTAGGCAAAGTATGTGTTAGTACAAAATGTACTAAATATGTTAGCTAACATAAACATAAGAGCATAAGACAAGGGTTAGTCAATATAAGACATAATCCAAAATCATATGAAATACTTCATGAAACATAAATCATAAGCACAAGAGACAATATCATAATCATAATAAGTAAAGTCTCCAACATAAGCATTATATAAGCATTACTTGACTCTTAGTCATCTATACCATAATAGGACTACTTTCAAGTAACCTCAAGGCATACTTTGTTCAATGCATGGATAACATCCCATAATACCATCCAAGCTAAGCACCCCTTTTTGGTCATCTTAATCATAGCCTATATACATGGTCAAGTCTTAAGATTTTCTACCATAAGGGAACCATACTCCTAAATAACTTCAAAGCACACTTATGCAATGAATGAAAGGCATCCCATAATACCCTCCACACTAAGCGTAAACTTGAAGTCATCCTAGTCATATTTACCCTCCTTTGGTCTCATTATTAGCTTACCTTATGTAGAAAAGGGAACTATCACCTTTAGTCAATCACATCTTGTAAGGCAACTATAGCAACAATCCATCAAGCATAACTCATGTAAGACAATACTCATTAGGCAACCTTTAGTCATACTTGTACAATGCATGAATGGCATCCCATACTACCATTCATACTAAGTCCTTCTTTAGGTCATCATACTCATGTTCCTTAATAAGAGACTAGCCCTTTTTGAAAGCATAGGAACACTAGCAGAAATTTTACTAAGTCTATCTTAGTTCCTCATTGTTTTGAACCCTAAGAGATACTATACTAGGTACATCTTAGTTCATCAAGTTTGAACTCTAGGAAATGCTACATTAAGTATCATCTTAGTTCATTTAGGTCCTCATTATCATGCTTATTGGGATGCAACCTAGTTCCTCTCTTTAAACCTTAGAACACTATGAGGTACTACCTTAAGCACTTCTAAGTTCATTATTAGGTTGAACCCTATGAGATATTTCTTTTAGCATGTCTAGGTTCATTATTAACATCCACCCTATGAGATACTACTTTAAGTATGTATAAGTGCCTTTATACTCTTGAACACTATGAGGTTCTTCACTAAGCCTATCTTAGTTCCTCATTACTTCGAACCCTAGGATATACTACATTAAGTACATCTTAGTTCATAAAGCTTGAACTCTTGGAGATACTACATAAAGCATAATCTTAGTTCACTAAGGTTGAACCCTAGGAGATGCTTCTTCAAGAACAATGTTAGTTCATTAAGTTTGATCTCTAGGAGATGCTCCTTCAAGCACAATCTTAGACCATAACTTGTATTGGACTCTAGGAGATGCTACATTATGCATAATCTTGGCCCATGAGGTTTGAACACTATAAGATGCTATATTGAGCACAATCTTATTTCATTACTAATCTTGTTTAATTGGGATATAGCCTTAAACGACATGAGAACTTATTAGCTATCACATGATCTCTCTAGGTGTTATCCACACCATCAAGGGTTGGTCCACTTGCCTAAGGAATAACCAATTTGTTAGCTTAGTTGCATCCACTGGCTAACGTTCCTATGGGTCATGTAGTTATGGGATACAGAGATTGCTACTAGAAACCTAAAACTCCTCTAGGTGAAGGCTTCCATCTTATGAGACACATTTGGGAAATCCAGACTCTTCTAGGTGAGAGATCCCATGTTGGAAGCCCAAACTCAAATAGGTGGGAACCTCCATGAAATCCCAAACTCAACTAGGTGGGAACCTCCATCTCATTTCAATATCCACTCGGCTCTAGGCCTAAATCTTACAAGATAATCATTAAGTCTCTACTTTGACTCGAGTCTATGGAACGATGTTCTTGACAACCAATCCATGCCAATACCTCCTTTAGACCATGTGTGAGCAACGATCACCATCCATGACCTAGGTATGAAGGCTCTATAGCCTTAGGTTCAATTAGGTAAGAGAAGCCCTTCAACCCTAGAACCATTACTATGTGAGAAGTCTTTCATGTTAAGTTCATCTTCATGCCTAATATCATGTCTAGAATTCTACATTAGACAAGGATATCATCATAACTTAAGTGATTCTATCACTTCCTACCACCTATGATTAATAAGGTGAATTAGGTAGGTAAAGATCTTTCATCACAATTCTATTCATTGGCGTTGTATTCACATGTAGATTTTACTCTCAAAGCCTTAGCATCTATAGTTAATCATATTAACTTCACTCTAAAGCCCTAGTGATCAACATTCACAACTATGAGTCATTATTCTCAATAACTCTACACCATAGAAGCATATTATGAACCTAGATTACAAGGCATTCAATCACATTCTTCATCACTAGGTGATTATTCTTCTTATTCTTCATTAGGTGTTTCTTCGTCTTCTTCTTCTTCATCACTACCTTAATTCAAAGCCCTAATCAAGCTTCCATCAATGAAGGAAAATCTTCCCCAACTTCCTTTCTTCTTATTCTTCTTCTTCTTCACTTCTAAAGAGAGAATTATTTGGAGAGAATTTGGGTTTTTTGATGATTGAGTTAAATGATTTAGTTTTGGGGTCTATTAGGTATATATAGGTGATTAAATAGCTAACTAACCTACCTCCCTTAACCTCTAACTAATTACTAATTAACCCCAAAACCCCTAACTAAAAACACTTAACTTAAAAATCTGCTTGACCTACGACTCCTCCACCCACGGTCAGTGGGTGGACCTACTAAGCGTGCTGCATCTCCGTAGGTGTACTCTGCATCATAAAATTTGCAAGTCATCACAGGCCTTGACCCACGACCCTAACCCACGGGGTGTGGGTTCACCTACGGCCAGTAGGTGGCAAACGTAGGTCACTTAAATTTGGCAGTTTTGGGGGCTGCTTTGGGGTCCTCCTCAAGGACCCCTTTGGGTGGTCCTTGGGGAATTGTTCCTCAACATTTAGCCCCTTAAACCTCCATTCTAAGTACGGGAGTCATTTTTGTGATTTTTAATCCTTATACCACACTCCAAAACTCTTACTAAAACCTCTAGAACCCTCTAGTTCAACTTACTAGTTTCCAGGGAATAATACTTAGAGTGTAGAAATCAACTAGAAAACATAGGTACGTTAAAGGAACTAGTACGGAGAGAAGGGGGGAAAAGTGGGAGAACTGGCGTCCCTAGCGCTATGAGAGGCACGGGGTGCCAATCCTTGAATTTCAGGGACTGGGTTGGGGCGCTCTTGCTGGCGCGGCGCCCAGAGCCCAAATTTCAGAGCCCCATTTGGGGCGCTCTAGCTGGGGGAGCGCCCAGTCCCCTGCCCAGAAACCTCCAACTTTTCTTCTTCACTTTTCAACTCTAAAACCCTCTAATTAAATTGGTTCTTTCCCCAAACACTTAGAATCAACTATATCATCAATATATGTAAGTTTCTACTCAAAAACACACCTAAAATCACGAATCAAATTCAAGGAACTTCAACAACAAGGACCCACAGGATTTCAAATGAATTATCATCAAGAACTCATAAGATTTGCTTTCAAAACAATACAACTTCTCTGAATTGAATCATGATTGGTGTGTGGGTGAACTAATCCAATGCTATGTGATCTCACATACCTCGTAGGATTGAATCCTTGGTGAAATCCATAACCAAATTGTACGATGTTGAAGAATCTTGACTTTTCTTCTCCTTTCTCCTCTTTTTCTCTTTTCTCCAAGTCCTAGCATGAATTTCCAATTTTCTAAACTAATTTAATTCTTATTAGACCCTAAATTAATTACCAAAAAATAAATAAAATAATTGGTTAAGGAAAAGACCAAACTACCCTTCCAAAATCCGGATTGGACTTTCCTTATCCAAACAGCCAAACTTCCAATGGGCATATCTCACTCATACGAACTCGGAATCGCGCAAACTCAGCTGTGTTGGAAATATAATTCGAAGATATTTCCTACGGTATGTGGAAGCACATCTAACTCATCCTGATCTAGGAGTTAGTGTCATTTGAAGTTGACCCAAAACTCATTCTTAACTTAACCAATTTTCCAGATTTTTCATTCTTTCCAAAAATGACTATTTCCAATTTTTAGCTCTTTCTAGTTCTTTCAATTAGCGAGGTGTTACATGCTGGAAGAGAGTTTTGAAAATAGAAGAATAATATTTTAATATTTGTTTAGGATTACAAAATTTCAATGGTAAAGATTGCACTACTAAAATTTTATAACCTATCTTCAAAAAATGCCAATGGGTCACATAATTTAGCTATCAAAATGAATTTATCATATGTACCAAGTGCAAAAAATACAGGTTTCATCGCTACTATAAGGAGGATTGAAGGATCTATCATGATTCTTTGGCCAATGCACATTGAAAGTGTTTTGATTCTCCTTTTGACAAGTATATTTTCTTTTCACGCTTCATTTCCTTAATATTATATTTTTCATGTGCAAGATTCAAATGGAATCTTTTTTAATTGATCAATTTACTTTCATAATGGAAATTATTATTAGGATCAATTACTACTAGTAAATGATCTTAATAATATATTTAAATTATAAAAATCATATTGATTAGCTAGAAGAGAACTCATTTTTACATAAACAACAAATTTATAAATAACTTGCATATGTAAAACGTAATATTAAAAATATTAAGCATGAAAATAAAACATACTTGCCAAAATGACACTCCAATATTTTAGGCTATAAGCCACCCCTGTAAAGTGTGGCCTAAACTAACAAAAAATGTGGTCAATGACTTTTATCAAGCATCTCACCCATAATAGTTATTTCTTCTTAACTTTTTCTCACTTAAAATCCCTTTCAAACATTCCTAGATAAGTCAAAAGTTCATATATGGTCTCTAATTGTGTTGGTGTGACTATTAAAAATGTCATCAGTTCTTGTACTATAAATACCAATAGCATCTGAAACATACCCAACACACCAATTTTTTTATTTTCAGATTTTGACCAAAGTAGAGCTCATTTGCCTTTTAGCATAGTGATCCAAATGAGGCTTTAGTCCCTTTTTGGATACAGTACTTTTTAGAAGCATTTATTTAATGGTGGACAAATGCACCATAAGAACAATGAGTGCAATAACACCACTATTTTGAGGCCCACGTTACAGATACAATTAAATGGAATTTTTAAAGAAGTATATTGAAACTTCCATATACGTGTTACCGCTTCCTACTTTAGCATTAGCTTTTCGTTTAAAGACGTTAGTAACTTCAAAACAATATTCATGTTAATAATGTAGCGACTCCAATAAAGAATTGAAAAAAATTTGTCCAATCTCAGTGAGCAGTCTAGGAAAGAATAATAATAAGAAGATGAAGAAGCAGAATGTAGTACAAAAGTACTTACTATTACAATTTGACTGTCTTCCTAAACTTCTTTCTCCATCTTTGTAGTAGTTGCAATAAACATTTCTGACTATGATGGTTCCCCGTTGTTTTCTTTGGTTGCATGCTACAAATTATATCAACATAAAGTAAAAAATGACATCAATACAATTTGATAAAGTACAAAAAAATGAAAGTTGGATTTTTTAAAGTGTCTACTCTTGCACAATTAGTATAAGCATCGAAACATGGGACAAAATTCTGATCCAAAGCAACCGAGTGTATTTTGCTTTGCTTAACTAATTATCTATGCCAAGTAATTTAAATTTACACAATTTGTATACAAGAAAATTACTAATTTCCTAACTAGATAACCTTTAATGTTACTAGGTGGACAAACCAAACTAACATATTGCATTGAAAAAAACAAGCCTTAGAGCTTGAAATCAAAGCTACCTCTATTGGAGTTTTTGGTTTTTTCTTTGTTAGTATGTTTTGCACTAGTCTATTAGGTATCAACCAAGCAACTAAGAAAAAAAAATGAGCATGTCAAATACTTGTTAGCAGTCAACATTACTTTAGTAAAGCAAGAAAATCTTTATTTACTTTAACCATGTATGGGAGGATAAGCCAGTAGAACATTTTTTGGTAAAACATAATTAATATGTGCTTTCATTTGGTATATACGAGGTCGACAAGAATAGACATTTGGATTTTGTTAAAATCAAGCTTGGGTCTAAAAGTAGTCATTTGAACTAATCATAAAGCTCTTATAACTTAAGAGGTTGAACGAGACAGTTTATAGGCTTAGACATTTAAAAGTTGAAGAAACCGTTCACCCGCCAAATATAAGTTGTTCACATTTATATGTATCAAACAATCAATATTTGTTTGAGGTATTCAACCTTGTGTGCATTTTATACTTTTACTTTGTCGCCCAAGTTTCTCAAACATGTAATTATATATTTTGTTGTTTAAAGTTTACTTTGAATTTAACACGCTGGTTTTTCACAAGAGAATTCACTTATTTCATCCTCAAAATTTCTTGATCACATGGACTACAAAGAGAATAAAATTGAGGCACACATTTACTTTGAAGATTTGTGTAACACCTCGCTATTTGAAAGAACTAGAATTTGAAAGAAACTGTTTTTGTAATTAATCAAATTTGGAAAGTTTGACAAGTTAAGCTATGTATGAGTTTTGGGTCAAGTTCAAATGACCATAACTCCTAGTACAAGATGTGTTTGCTGGGTTACAAGATATCGAATGAATTTTCTTGGAATTATCTTTCCAACGCCAGCGAGTTTGCTAGTTTTCGAGTTCGTATGAGGGAGATATGCCCCTTTGAAGTTGGGATGTCTGAATAAGGAAATTTACCCGGATTTTAGAGGAGTATTTTGGTCTTTCCATTACCCAATTAATTAAATCCGTTTTTAGTAAATTATTTGGGGTCTAAACTGAGTTAGTTTAGTTTAAGCACTCAAATTTCATGCTAGGCTTTTTAGAGAAAGAACTCAAGAAAAGAAGAGAAAGGTCAAGGGTTCTCAGAGAATTCTCGTGGAGTCGAAGTTGATTCACCAAGGGTTGATCCCTAAAGAGGTATGTGAGACTTTCATAGCGTTGGGATCGTTCACCTATGAACTGATCATGTTTAATTCAGCGAAATTCGTTCTAGAAAGTTGAAAGTTGATGATTTTGAATTGCGTTCTTGAATATTGACTTTCGTTCTTGAGTTAAGTTGGGATTGTTGAGTTGTCGAGGAAACCGTGTTGATTTTAGAGTCGTTTATGAATAGATTCTTGTGTACATTTACTAGGTATATGAATCTAAAGAGGAATTGAGAAAATCAATCGAATTTAGGCAAATTGGGGTTAGAGAATAAAGAAGGAAAAACTTGAGAAAATCTGGGTACCAGGTCTGCGTCGCGGACCTATTTCTCAGGATTGGGAATTTTTCTCTGTGTCACGGAGCGGTCACAGACCCTTCTGCCTCAAAATTTATTTCGCGAACAAATATAAAAATACATCTCCCCATTGCGGACTTGCTTGCAGACAGTGATTTCTTGATTGTTTCTCATGTTTAACTATCTAAAAACACTCCTAAACATCACGAGATATGTCCTATCACAAATCACAATCCTTGAATCTATAAATTCAAATTCAATGAAAGTTAAGAGTCAAGTCTAGAGAGTTCTTAGACTCCTTACAAAAGTCTTCTGCAAAAGTTTTAAACTTGTTTTAAGACTTGCGTTCTGAGTTAAGTAAGAGTAACAAATGAAGTTCATTTCTTCAAAAAGAGTACATGGGAACTAAGTATTCCCAAAGAGTAAATGTTTTCACATTTAAACAACAGAGGAAACACCGATTTCTGAGAGAACCTTTGAGCTAGTTTTTGAGTAATTATCTCCAGCCACAGAAAGAGTTTTTGTGCTTTTAAACTAATTATCACTTAGTCCGAGTTAATAATTCTAGTGTTGAGACACCTCCTATTGAGTCAGTTCCTGTTGTGAGTGAGTTTCCTAAGGTCTTTTCTGATGATCTTTGTCACGCCCCAAAGCTACCTCCAGGATGCAGACACTGGACCTAGGATCACGAGTGACCCAAAGCTAACCATATTGGCATATCATAAGCATACTAAAGCAAACTGAATCAATAAATACTGTGCGGATGCTAAATCATATGAATAATCTGAAATGATGGGGAATACCCATATACTAAATCTGAATATATGAAATTGAGAGTTTAAACAACAACTGAAAAGTCAAACTCTAACACTATAGCTGAATCTAATGTGTCTGAAATAAAGCCTCTACTTACTAGAAATGCTGGGACATGCCATTGCTAGATCTAGAAAAACTGAAACTAATGCTAAAAGCAAGAAAAATAATCATGCCACTAGTCCTCGAAGAATGAGAACTCACCACTGATGTTGTTGAACTGAAAATCAGGAATCGATCTATGCGTGATCTAACTGCTAAGGACCTAAACCTACATCACAAGAAGATATAGCGTAGAGTATGCATCAGTACTTGAAGGGTACTGAGCATGCAGGATAGAGTAAAGCTGAATAATAACATAACTGAACAAGCAATAAAGCAATTATATAATCTGAACATGATAAGGATACTGGAATTACTGAACATGGCTAAACTGAATGTGATGACTAAGTTTATAACATGCTGAGACTGAATACTGAATTGTACTGATAACATGGTCAATGCTATAGAATCTAACTGAACTGTGGGAGCTACAAATAACTGACATAAAACCACATGAGTTAAATGTGGAGTTCGATGTATACGCCCCATTGAGGGGACCCAATATAACTTGCCAAAGGTATAGAGGCATGATTGGTGTGATAACAAAAATGATGCCCACAAAGGGGACTTACAACCTACGGGGGTACGTAGTTCTGGGACTTGAGGGTGGCTGACCTTAGTCCACTCGGTATTAAGCTACTCCCAATTGATTATGTAAATAAGCAATATTATGATTGAAATATTGTAATACTGGATAGCTCAAAATACGGACATACAAATCGAGAATGCAATAATTATACTGATAATGTGACATTCGTAAACTGAAGCATGTATGTATCTGAATTAACTGACCTAGCATGTGCAATTCATGAACTAAAAGAACTATATAGCTAGGGTTCTGAATTTCAAGCAAAGAACTAAGCAACAACGTGATAATCTTATTTAGATCATACTAACCGCTAAAGCCCAATAATTTCTAACATTCAAGAAAACCCTAGGTCTAAATAATATTAAGGGAATCAAGAATCTGACTAAATTCTAGGGACATAATGGGTGAAAGGAACCCACTAGTGAAATCCCACATACCTGGTGACGAATTCCACGAAGAAATCTTTTGATTTTAGTGTTGGAATTGATGGAACCTTGCTGCGTTCTTGAACTAGGGTTCTTGACTTCTTTCTCCTCTTTACGTTCTAATTTTCTAAGTTTTGGTGAATGATCTGACTTAGGTAAGTTCTAGTTTGTTTACTAGGCTAAAACTAACCAAAACTACGTAGTTTAGGGGTTAAACGACGTAATTTAGGGGTCCAACTCATAAGGAAAGACCAAACGACCCTTGACTTAAAAGTTGTTGCGGGTCACCGACGGACGAGACCGATAGACAGTGGATCGACAGACGGTCCATGCTGGTTAACCGTCAATCGGCGACTGGGACTGAATTTGGGGGTCTGACCTACGGCCTTGGACCACGGACCGTGGTCTGACCTACGGTCCGTAAGTCCTGGCGTAGGTCTAGACTTAGAGGTTTTTTCTGGGGAGTTCTGGGACTGAAACTGGGGGCTGACCCACGATCATGGACCACGGACTGTGGCCTGACCTACGGTTCGTAGGTCCCGGCGTGAGTCGACAGTTAGCCAAAAGTTTGGGAATTTTCTAGGGGGGCTGCAAGTGACCATCCACGGACCACCAGCACGGACTGTGCGTCACCCTACGGTCTATAGGTGGTGCCCGTCGGTGGCACATGTAGCTTTTGAAATATGCAATCTGGTTTTTCTATAGGATGGTATAGATATTCTTCTTGATACTCGTCCTATATCTATTCCGCCATATAGGATGGCACCACCAGAGTGGAAAGATTTAAAAGAGCAGTTGAAAGATCTCCTTGAGAAAGGTTTTATTTGACCAAGTGTCTCACCTTGGGGCGTTTCGGTCTTATTTGTGAGGAAGAAGGATGGTTCCTTTAGAATATGTATTGATTACCATCAGTTGAACAAGGTTACTTACTATCAAGAATAAGTATCCTCTTCCGAGAATTGATGATCTATTCGATCAACATCAGGGGCTACTTGGTTTTCTAAGATAAATCTCAGATCAGGCTACCATCAGTTGAAAGTAAGAGAATGTGATATTCCAAAGACTGCATTCAGGACCCGCTATGGTCATTACGAGTTCCTAGTTATGTCCTTTGGTTTGACCAGTGCGCCTCCAGCTTTCATGGACCTTATGAATAGAGTATTCAAGCCTTATTTAGATATGTTTGTTATCATATTCATTGATGACATACTAATATATTCGAGGAATGGGGAAGATCATGCTAGTCATCTCCAAGTAGTTCTCTAAACTCTCAGAGATAAGGAGTTATATGTTAAGTTTTCTAAGTGTGAGTTTTGTCTTGAGTGTGTGGCATTCTTAGGCCATATTGTTTCCGGTTATGGGATTCGAGTTGACACTCAAAAGATAGAGGCAGTACAAAATTGGCCCAGACCCACATCTCTAAGTGATATTAGGAGTTTCTTGGGGTTGGCTAGATATTATAGAAGCTTCATCGGGGGGTTCTCATTTATTTCATCCCCTTTGACTAAGTTGACTCAGAAAACAGTGAAGTTTCAATGGTCTAAAGCTTGTGAGAAAAGCTTTCAGGAATTGAAAACTAGGTTGACTACTGCCCCAATATTGACCTTACCAAAGTGTACGCAAGGCTTTGTAGTATATTGTGATGCGTCCATAGTTGGTTTGGGTTGTTTGTTAATGTAGAATGGTAAAGTTATAGCTTATGCCTCTAGACAGTAGAAAATTCACGAGAAGAATTATCCAACCCATGATCTAGAGTTGGCTGCCGTAGTATTTTCTTTGAAAATATGGAGTCACTATCTTTATGGTGTTCATGTGGATGTGTTCACTGATCAAAAGAGTCTTCCGTATGTGTTTAGTTAGAAAGAGCTTAATCTCAAACAGCAGAGGTGGTTAGAGTTACTCAAGGACTATGACATGAGTATTCTCTAATACCCAGGTAAGGCTAATGTTGTTGTTGATTCCTTGAGCAGGTTGTCTATGGGTAGTACCACCCATGTTGAGGAAGAAACGAGAGAGTTAGTGAAAGATGTGCACAGACTTGCACGATTAGGAGTTCGATTAATGGATTCCATAGAAGGAGAAGTAGTGGTGATCAATGGGGCTGAGTTATCATTAGTGTCAGAAGTGAAAGAGAAGCAAGACCAAGATCCTATTTTTCTTGAATTGAAGGAATATGTTCATAAGAAAAAATAATGGCTTCTGAACAAGGGGAGATTGCATATTGAGGTATCAATAGGTTGTGTTTACCAAGGGTGGATGAACTCCAAGAGAGGATCATGGAGGAAGCTCATAGCTCAAGATATTCCATTCATCCGGGATCTACAAAGATGTATCGTGACTTGAGATAAGTATATTGGTGGAATAGTATGAAGAAAGGTATTGCTGAGTTCATTGCTAAATGCCCAAATTGTCAACAAGTTAAAGTAGAGCATCAAAGACCCAATGATATGGCTCAGAATAGAGAGATTCCATAATGGAAGTGGTAGATGATCAATAAGGATTTTATTACTGGCTTTTCGCGGCCCTGCAGGTAGCATGATTCTATTTGGGTGACTGTAGATCGAATGACAAAATCAGCCCATTTTTTGCCGGTAAAGACTACCCATTCAGTAGAGGATTATGCCAAGTTATATCTTCAAGAGGTAGTAAGACTTCATGGAGTTCCAGTTTCAATTATTTCAGATAAAGGTGCGCAATTTACTAAACAGTTTTGGAAGTCATTCTAGAAAGGTTTAGGTTCGAAGGTGAGCTTGAGTACTGCTTTCCATCCTCAGATAGATGGTCAAGCAGAGTGCACTATTGAGAATTTAGAAGACATGTTTAGGGCTTGTGTGATTGATTTCAAAGGTAATTGGGATGATCACCTACCTCTTATTGAGTTTTCCTACAACAATAGCTACCATGCTAGCATCCAAATGGCTCCTTATGAAGCTCTTTATAGAAGGAGATGCAGATCTCCTATTGAATGGTTTGAGGTTGGTGAAGCTGGGTTGGTAGGACCAGACTTAGTTCATCAAGCTATGGAGAAAGTGAAAGTTATTCAAGAGAGGTTGAAAACAGCACAGAGTCGCCAGAAATCCTACACTGATGTTAGGAGAAAAGACTTAGAGTTTGAAGTAGATGATTGGGTATACTTGAAAGTTTCACCCATGAAGGGTGTTATGAGGTTTGGTAAGAAAGGGAAACTTAGTCCCTGGTATATTAGCCCTTACAGAATATCCAAAAGGATTGGGAATGTAGCTTATGAGTTGGAGCTACCACGAGAGTTAGCAATAGTTCATCTAGTGTTTCACATTTCTATGTTGAAAAAGTGCATGGGCGATCCTTCATTGATTATACCAACCGAAGATATTGGTATTAAGGATATCTTGTCTTATGAGGATATTCTTGTTCAGATTTTAGATCGCCAAGTTCGCATGTTGAGGACCAAGGAAGTAGCATTAGTCAAAGTTCTGTGGAGGAATCAATTTATTGAGGAAGTTACTTGGGAGGCTGAGGAGGATATGAAAAAGAGATATCCACATCTCTTTGAGCCCAGAGAAATTCTAGATCAAGGTACTAATTCTCTTCTTAGTACTCATTAATTGATATACTTAATGTGTTAGATTTGCTTGTTGGGTGTTTGAGCTGAATCTTAGATGTTACACCCTTAGCATACTAAGAGTAATCTCATTCGAGGATGAATGTTCCCAAGGGGGAGATATTGTAGCACCTCTCTATTTGAAAGAACTATAAATAAATAAATAAAATTTGAAACAAACCGCTTTTGGAAATAATCAAATTTGGAAAGTTTGACAAGTTAAGCTAAGTATGAGTTTTGCGTCAACTTCAAACGACCATAACTCCTAGTACAAGATGAGTTAGGTGGGCTTCAAGATATCGAATGAAATTTCTTGGAATTATCTTTCAAAGGCCACAAATTTTGCTAGTTTTCGAGTTTGTGTGAGAGAGATGCCCGTTTGAGGTCGGGCTGTCTAAGGAAAGTTACTCTGATTTTAGAGGGGTATTTTGGTATTTCTATTACCCAATTAATTAAATCCATTTTTATTAAATTATTTGGGGTCTAAACTGAGTTAGTTCAGTTTACGCACTCAAATTTCACGCTAGAGTTTTAGAGAAAGAACTCAAGAAGAGAAAAGAGGAGAAAGGTCAAGTGTTTTTGGAGATTTCTTGCAGAATCGAAGTCGTTTCACCAAGAGTTGATCCCTAAAGAGGTATGTGAGACTTTCATAGCGTTAGGATCGTTCATCCATGCGCCAATCATGTTTAGTTCAGCGAAATTCGTTCTAGAAAGTTGAAGTTGATGATTTTTTATTGCGTTGTTGAATATTGGCTTTCGTTCTTGAGTTAAGTTGGGTTTGCTGAGTTCTTGAGGAAACCGTGTCGATTTTAGAGTCCTTTATGAATATATTCTTGTGTACATTTACTGGGTATCTGAATTTAAGGAGTAATTGAGAAAAACAATCGAATTTCGGCAAATTGGGGTTAGAAAATGAAAAAGGGAAAAGTCGGTTAAATCTGGGTACCAAGTCTGCACCGTGTACCTGTTGCTCTGTATTGGGAATTTTTCTCAGCGTCACGAGGCGGTCACAGACCCTTCTGCCTAAAAATTTATTTCACAACCAAATATTAAAATGCATCTCCGTGTCTCGGACTTGCTTCCAGACAGTGCTTTCTTAATCGTTTCTCATGTTTAACTATCTAAAAACACCTCTAAACATCACGTGATATTTCCTATCACAAATCACAATCCTTGAATCCATAAATTCAAATTCAAGAAAAGTTAAGAGCCAAGTCTAGAGAGTTCTTAGATTCCTTTCAAAATTCTTTTGCAAATGTTTTAAACTTGTTTTAAGACTTGAGTTTTGAGTTAAGTAAGAGTAACAAATGAAGTTCATTTCTTCAAAAGGAGTATATGGGAGCTAAGTATTCCCAAAGAGTAAATGCTTTCACATTTAAACAACAAAGGAAACTCTGATTTCGAAGAGAGCCTTTGAGCTAGTTTTTGAGTAATTATCGCACGACACAAAAAGAGTTTTTTCTATTTTTAAACATATGAGCTGAGTATTTTGGGAGTAGTATTGAGCACCGATGTAGGGACGAGTTCATAATAACTCAATGTCTCCATCAACCATGTAGCCAACGTGGCTAGAAAGGGTCATACTTTTTAGATGATTCCTTAATGCTTTTTAGCATAGACTAGTGGATCCACTTAGCTGATGCGTTCTAAATCCTGACAAGTTATAGGACCGTTCTGGCAGTGTGGGTGAGACGTTGTATAATCACATAGCTCATAGTGATGGTTGTCGGTTAGAGAAACTCCCATAGAATTATATTACTTTACTATAAGATTAAAGTTGAGTTGTTATTTACTGTTTAAATGCTTTATATAAACTGCACCTTTACTGTTGTTTAAATCTTCATTTGAATTGAGTATACATAAGTTGAGTAAAGCTTTGGTAAGTGTTCTTTCAGAATTAATTTCAAGCTTATGTCGTTTTTAGTTTTCCCCTCGCATGCTCGTACATTCAATGTACTGATGTCATTTAGCCTGCACCATTTTATGATGCAGATACAGGTAACCAAGATCAGCATACAACGCCTCGTTGATCCCGTTGAGCACTTAGAGTCAGTTGGTAAGCCTCTTTGCTTTCCGGAGGATCCCCTTTCTATACTTGTTTTTAGTATTTCAGTTGTTAGGATGATCGGGGGTCTTCTCCCGACATCCCTCATAGTTTTAGAGGCTTCATAGACGGATAGTTATAGTTCTTTAGTCTTTCCATTTTCAGTTGTTTATGTTAAGACTTGAGTTGCCATTTTGGCTAGTCGAATATTTCTTTAAGGCATTCTAAGTTTGAGTTATTGCATGAGTTATCTTTTGAGATTGTTTCTTGTTATTTGAGTCTTCCACTAAGAGTTAAGAAAGGCCAAGGGTTCGCTTGGGGCCACCAATGGTTCTCGAGTGCTAGTCCTGTCCAGGGTGTAAGCTCGGGGCGTGACAATTTGTTTACTTGCTCAACTTTCAAGCCGGTAACTATATATAGTAGGGATACTTAGGATACCTTTAATTTATATATGTTACTATGATCAATCAATGGTGAAAATTTAACGTTCTCTTCACAAAATTTGTTTATTCAAGTTGGATAAAATTAATTAACAAATGCCCACGGCAAAGAATCATCTGATGGGTGTATACTACACAAGCCAGAATCCCTTCTAGTCAATTTAAGAAGCTCGAGTTTCATAAACTAGTAAAGGCAAAGAAGAAACAACATACTACTAATAAGCATGACATGGAAACCTATATTCTCATGGACGATTTCAATCCGAATCAGCTTATTAATTTAAGGAAAAACAGAAATTCTCATGCTTAATTAATGGCTATTGCCCAAGACAAAGAATCAATTGATGTGTGTAATACTACCACAAGCTAGTATCCCAAAAATCAACAAGACAAGAAAATCAAAATCCACCCTCATGCAATAAACCCAGATACAACAAATTCAGACTTTTAAAGGAAGAAATTTCTACCTGATAAACTCTATTCCAACAAAACCCTTTCGATGTGAAGAAGCTTTAGGATATCATCTTCATTGCTCTATCCGTGGTAAACAACGACAAAATCATAAGGGATTTTGGTATGTCGGTGACAAACAAAGAGAAAATCGTGAATGGAGCTAAAAAAGCTTCGATTTGGAATTTTCATATCTCAAAAGATAGTGAAAATCCGAGAAGTATTTTGAAATCATTATGCAATTGTTTTGTTAAAAATCATTACTTTGTGTGTTGATTCGACAAATACCTGTTAATTTGGGCGAAAATTTGATTTTACAAAGCCTTGAAAAATTTCAGATCTAGGGCAACCAGAAACTCTTTTAGAGACTTGGAGAGTTTTTTTTATTGTTTATGAGTTTTCTTTTTCGCCAAATAAAAATGGGAAGTAGAGTTAAATTTGTTGGGGGGAATATAATATTTTATTGAAAACTATAAGGCCACACTTGGCAAATGTTGTTTTTATAATAATAAAAATAGCATACTTTAAAAGTGTACTCATATATATAAATAGGTGTGGCCAATTATATCATGATGTGACAACGCTTATAAAGTGTAGCTTATACTACTGAAGAGCACATTTTACAAGTGTTGTGAATATAACCGTGGTCAAAAGCTAAAAACTAAGGCTACAGTTTTAAAGGTGTAGCCTTAAAAGGTTTGGGCAACACTTTACAAGCATTGTGTTGATTTAGTGTGGCTTTAGGCCTAAAATGTTGTAGTGTGAATATCAACACACTTCCGATGCACATTAGCCAATACATCATGGTACTTCTTCATTCTTCCTTAGAGAATCAATGAATATTCATTATTTTTTTGCACTTGATACATACGATAAATTCATCACGATGCTAAATTTATGTGATCCATTGACATATTTTGAAGACTTATTATAAAATTTGAGCAGTGTAGTATGTACTACCGAAACTTTATAACCATAAACAATGATTCTGTCACGACCCAAAAATGGATGTGATGACACTTGTCTTATTCCAACAAGACAAGTAATCCTAAAACCCAAACATTACGATAAAATATGGAAATAAAATAAAAATAAAAGTTTTATACTCAGTTACTAATGCGGATAATAAGTTAACTTAACTAAATCTCCAAAACCTGGTTGTCACGTGTACAAGCCTATAATGTATTACAATGGATTTGAAAGAAAACACAAGTCTCAAATGATGTTGGCACTAAAGTTGAACAAGATCATAAATAGGAGTAAAAAGGTCCGCTGAGATTTGAAACAACTACCTCACAAATCTCCACAGGAAGCCTCCGAAAAGAAGTGAATAGAAAGTATCATGAATATCCAATCTCATAACCTACAAAAATGTAGAAGCAAGGGGTGAGTACCAAACCAGACGGTACTCAGCAAGTAAACTTCTAAACACAAACTAAGGGAATAGAATACGGGTACTCCTTACACCTCAACCAAACCTCCACAACTACAACCTACATAAAACCAGCCCAACCTAACATTTCACAATTTACCTAGCACACAACTCAAAAGCAAAACTCTAACAATTACATATCCTCAATAACAAACTCAATAGTCATCAATCACAAGTTCCACAAAAAGGCACTCACAAGCTCAGAAATACACAAAGTCAAATTCACCAATGATAAATATGTGCAATGCAATGAAATGCAATGTCAAGTATAGTGATGCATGTTTCATCTAATGATACACACCCACTATCTCTCAGTCTGGGACCCATCGGGGGACATATTTGTCCATGCATCCATCGCGGCGTGCGACACGACCCTCGATAATAAATTCCATCGCGGTGTGCGATACTTCCCTAGATAAACAAATTTGTCCGGCATGCGACATGTCCCTCGAATCATAGTATTTATCGGGCCGCGTGACACGTCCCTCGAAATGATACATCCTACTCAATTCACATAACACTTATCAAAATCATGTCTCAGAACCAATGCAAATGACATGTTAACACAAATAATAAGGAGATGATCATTTTCATAACAATGCACAATTCTCAACAACACAATCGTGATACAACATCAAAAAATTAATCAATAAGCTTTTAGAAAACTATTCAACACATCACACACCAATAATTAATCACATTGCCTTTCATTTTTATCTTTTTCATACATTAGAATTATTCAATATGGACAAGTCAACCCATCAACAAGTCTCATTACTCCTAAACACATATTACAAGGAAATACATGAATTCTATACACTTAACAAGGGTTTAGAAATCCACTTGCCTCAAATAATTGAACAATTATTCTGGGACTTGAGCCTTCCCCTTTCGTTGGGCTTCCAAATCAATGCAATCTATTTGCATAAATAATCACAATAAGATTCTGAAACTAACAACACCTATATTACTATATGTCTAGTCTAGACCCAAAATTCACCCAAATTTGTTATCAAGTTCCTAATTTTGGTGCCAACTAACATGTCAACTCTCATATTTTTTTCCAAATTTTAAACATAGGGTAAAGTTTTAGTTCCTCCAATATCATAATCTAATGGTATTCACATAATATCATACACCTAATATTTAATTATATATCCCAATATATCAAAACTTGAATCATAATATGGTAATAATAATAAAATTAAAGAAACAACTAAGTAAGTTACGAACAAAAATCACGAGAACACTACTATTTCAAAACCTAACATTGATACACCATATATTTCTATTTATTAATTAAATCACTATTGTCTAATCATAACCCAAATCATTATAAAATGATTGTCCAGTAACACCCCTTTTCTCAATTCAAAAAAATGAGTAATACAACAATACATTGATGCATATTAATGCTTACCTGTTGAAGTTAGTTTGTCGCCTATGTGATTGTGGCGAGGTTATGTCGCCCTTCTTCACAGATTATTTTTTTAATAAAAGAATTATTTAAAATAATATACGGTATTAACTTAAATTATAATATATATTTGGACTTGGTCCATTAACCACCAATTAAATTAATTATTTAAAATTATCCACTAATTAAATACATGTAGTTAAAAGAGTAATTCAAAATTTCCATTTAAAATTTACGGAAAAAGTCTCTTAAGAAAGAGAGGGGCTTAGTTCTCAAAATGACCTTACGGGTCATTACAAATTCAAATATTATTATTCCATTTTATAGAAGACTCTTTTTCATCATGTTTCTCAAATTCAGTCGGAGCTGTCAAATGATAAAAGATAATTTTTTATTAGTATTAAAATATGGAGACATCGATAAAATACGATAACAAGACAAGACATTTTTTTTGTTTCATAAAAAATCATAAGTACAAGTACAATAATAACATTTTAAATGACTCAGTGATGCAAAAACAAATAGTATAATATTAAATTGTTTCAATAGGTAAAAGCATACAAATGATTAAGTGATTACACCAAAATACATTTTTTTTAAAAGCTATACTCAGAGGTGGATGTTGACTTATTTACTGGTTCAATTAAACCTACCATTTTCTAAATGTACATGTTGCAGGTTCTGTGAGAAAGAACCCAAGGTCCTAAGAGCAAAATTTTACACATATATGACAGGAATTAATAAATACTCCGTGTAGTAATTACTATTATCAATAAAAACATAATATATTCAGTGTAATTTTACAATTGAGGTCTTGGAGATTAGAGTAGAAAAATCTTACTCGTATGTTGGGAGTTATATAGTCCAATAGATCTCTATTGAGAAATAATAAGTAGTGCATTAGTTCACATCTCTTGTGAAATGTTACTTCTAAAATGATAATCTAGTCAATTTATGAAAATCATCACAATACAAAACATGCAATTGGATAAGGAAAATTAATGTTGAAATTGATGTAGTTAAAAGTTATTACTTGATAAATACACTATAAAAAGTCACTATTTTTACACTAAAATTTCCTACTGATAACTGTCATAGACTATTATCAAAAAGTTTCTAATTTTATCAGTGAGGAAAGAAATTAGTAATGCTTTCAAGTGAAAATATTAGGAAGCTTCTCACTATTCAGTGATAAATTTTTTTCACATGCATTTTTTAGTTAGCTAATTCTATAAAAAAAAGGAGTGGAAAAATTAGGAAGCTTCTCGCTCTCGCTATAAAATAATAATTATTTTTCACATGCAATTTTTAGATGGAAAACAAGTGGAAAAAATTATATTTTTATAGCATGAATTTCCACTGATTTGCATTGAGACAAATCATTACTTTAAAAGTAAGTTATTTGTTCCATTAAACCATTATTTGTATCAACATGCTTCCACAATATGTAACGATCGGGTTCCGTCGTTATAGAAAAGCCAACAGGGGAAAATTTGGGTTGATTTTTTTTTCGTAGTAACTCGAAATTTCCCAACCTAGTCCAAATTTGGATGAAATTGGAGTCATTAAGGTGTAGGGAAATCTGGTAACAATTGGGTGATTTTTTTATGATTTTTTTTCATGAGTAGTTAGATAAGTCATTAAGGAATTTGTACGACTTTACGACATTGAATTCGGGTGAGTAGAACTCCCGAAATTGATCTTAGCATGAACGGTATTTTCTGAGCATCATTGGTGAAAAGTGTGTTGTGAAATGGGAGTCTTCGAATTATTAAAATAGCTCATTGTTTCGTGCAAGCCGCTTTGGCGGGTTTTGAATGGGTAATTATCGATAGGGGAGGGTTATCCACCATTCTTGAGGCTAAAGGTAAGTTTTTCACTCCCCAAATCCATTTTTCACCATTCTTGAGGCTAAAGATAAGTTTTTCACTCCCCAAATCCATTTTTCACCATTCTTGAGGCTAAAGATAAGGTTTTCACTCCCTGAATCAATTTTTTATCCGTAGAACGTAATCTAATAGGTAATTACTGATGAAGGAGGGTTTTGAATTGGAAACCATGATGGAAAAAGCCCTAATTTGGATACTTGGGATCATGGATATGATCTAGGATTGTTAGAATTGTTAGTAATTCGGGTAATTAGTGATTGTATATTGATTCCCGTATTATATTGATTGTTTGTAGACCAAGAACAAACAAAATGAATCCGAAAAGGGAAAGATCAAGTTTCTTAGGGTTTCAGGCTTGTTTCGAGGAAGGTGATGGTTGTGATTCTATGATTGTGTGATGTATGTTTGTTGCTTCATTCTGATACATGTATGTTTGTGAATGTTGCATTATTGATCACACTTGTTGTAAATGAGATAGACAAATGATTAATGCCATGGATCATGACTTGATTGTATGAACTTGAGAAGATACTTGTGATTGTGATTGTGGTATTTGAATGGATCGATTTCCACATTTCGGCACAGGATCGGTTGCCACGTTCCGGCATAATTATGGGATCGTTTTCCACATTCTGGCATAATCATTGGATCGGGTACCACGTTCCGATATGCTACATTTTGGGTTTGGGTTCCATGAGAGAACCAATGACTTGTCATAATTGTGTATTTTGATAAATAAGAAGTTGTTCGTTGTTCGTAAATGTTGATAATATTGTATATGTTCGGTATATGCATGTGATTATATTGTTGTATTGATTGATGTATGTTGCACTTAGTGGGATAGCCGCGTGATCCTACCAGTACACTGTGGTTGTGTACTGATACTGCACTTTCTCTTTCTTTGTTGAGTACATGACATCTTCAAGCGGCTACTGACAGACCTTGCTTAGAAGATCAGTAATCGTTTGAATTCAAGGGTGAGACAGTTCTTTCGGGCTGCCATGAGTTCTCTTTCGTCTATGTACACCATTTTGAACTTAGACTTTTCTATTTAATTGATTAGTTCATTAGTTTGGGGTTGTATCCCTTATTGTTTAGACTTGTTGAACTTTAGATGTTTTGGTAAATTTATTTTCAGGTTCTAGGTGTTTTTCCCTCATTGTTAGTTGTTAGATCTTTTGGAAATTTATGGGAACTCTAGTTTTTAGATATTATTCTTGTTTTCGTATCCTTAAATGCTTTAGTTTTTGGTTTAGTAGCTTGGTTTGGGTTGTAGTAGTGGTTCTCCCACCGGAGGGTTAGTGTTGATACCAATCACGATGGTCTGGGTCGTGACAAAGTTGGGATCAGAGCCTAGATTTGTTGATCTCGATGTACCAAAATGAGTCTAGTAGAGTCTCACGGAATGGTACAGGGACGCCTTTACTTTTCTTCGACAGGCTGTAGGACTTTAGGAAATCTCTCTATTTTCTTTCGTCTCCTTTCGTGCTATGACTTGATTCCAATTGGTATCTGGCAATTCAAATTGGTATCTAACCTTCTTCGCTCTTCTGTTCGCCGATAATTAATACTAGATTCAACAGCATCAGGCCCATAGCTCCCGTCAAAGCTCCAGCTGAGTAATCTGCAGCGAGAGGTTGCGGTTGAGGCAGGGGTAGAGGAAGAGCTAGGGGTAGAGGGCGAGGAAAATTGGTGCCTACTAGAGATGGAGTACCAGTCGAAAATGCTCCCCAAAATGAGGCCCCTCCCGTACATCATGAAGAGATAGAGGAGAATGTTGATATTGAGAATGTTAAGGATGTTGGACAAGAGGAAGAGGTGCAAGCTGAGACTACCGATGTTCCTCCCATAGACCCAGTGTTAGCTCGACAGATCATGTCATTCTTGAGAGGGTTGGTTGGTCCTGGAGTGCTTCCTTCTGTTAAAGCAACTCAAGCTCCCGCTAATCCCCCTGTTGCTAGCACTGCGCCCAAGACGGGTGGAACAGGAGGTAATGATGCTTTCTTCCATCCTTTGTTGGGTTCTGTTATGACTAGTAATGAGCATGAAATGTTGACTAAGTTTTCGAAGCTAACGCCTCTTGTGTTTCTTGGTTCTAAGAATGAGGATGCTTATGAGTTTATCTTAGATTGCTATGAGAGGCTTCATAAGTTGGGAATTGTTCATCAGCATGGAGTTGAGCATGTGACCTTTCAACTTCAAGGTGAAGCTAAGCAGTGGTGGAGAGCTTATATGGAATGCAAATCCTCAACTTTACCTCCACTTACTTGGACCCAATTTCATGCTCTGTTTCTAGAGAAGTATGTGCCCAGAACTTTGAGGGATCGTACGAAGGATGAGTTCATGGCTTTGGAGGAAGGTGGTATGTCTGTGGCTGCTTATGAGGCCAAGTTCCATGCTTTGTCCAAATATGCTACTCAATTGGTGACTACTGAGGATGAGAGGATCCGTTTATTTATTAGGGGACTAAATTCTGAGTTGCAGGTATTATCTGTTCGTATAAGCTCTGCAGGGAGGAGCTTTAATGAGGTAACGGACTATGTTAAGAAAGTGGAGGGGGTGAGGCGAGACGGTCAGGCTAAGGCATTGGAAAAAAGGGCTAAGAATTTTGGAAACTTTCAAGGTTCTTATTCCAGAGGTTCACGGAGGCCAACGCTTGCAGCCAAGTCAATTCAGTATGTTATGCCCGCCTCTACAGGTAATTACTCGGGAACTCCACCTCATAATTTGATTCAAGATAGCCAGGGAGTCGCACCTTCAGCGGGCAGCAGGCTATCTTTTGATCATACATGTTACAATTGTGGTGAACTTGGGCATATGAGGAAATATTGTCCCCACACACGTGTGTTAGAGTCCACGCAGCAGCAGTCTAGAGCAGTGATACCCACGAGGAATGGTAATAATGGTCGAGGGCATCCACAAGGTGGGCTAGGAGGTAATCAGCGAGGCCGTGGAGGTAGAGGAAATGGTAATGTAGGCAGGGGTAATGTGCAACCAGGCAGGGAAGTGGCTCGTCAAAATGATAGGGCTCAGTGTTATGCCTTTCCAGGCAAGAATGACGTAGAGGCATCTGACACGGTGATCACATGTACTATTCTTGTCTGTGATCGGATGACTAATGTATCATTTGATCCGAGTTCTACATATTCTTATGTATCCGTGAGATTTGCCTCAAGTTTGATATGATTTGTGATATACTTGATGCCCCTATCCATGTTTCTATCCCAGTTGGAGAGTCAGTCATAGTCACCCATGTCTATCGTGCTTGTCCTATTTTGTTTATGGGTTTTCAGACTTGGGCTGATTTGGTGATTTTGGATATGATTGATTTTGATATAATCTTAGGCATGACTTGGTTGTCCCCCTATTATGTTGTGCTTAATTGTAATTATAAGTCTGTAACTCTAGAAATTCTGGGAAGGGAAAAATTAGAGTGGGAAGGGGTGTACAAGCCTAAGCAAGCCAAGAGCATATCCTCCATTTGGGCTAGGAAGTTGATAGGGCAGGGTTGTTTGGCTTATTTGGGTCATATTAGGGATGTTAAAATTGAGGCTCCATCCATTGAGTGTATTCCTGTGGTCTTAGAATTTAGAGAAGTATTTCCTAATGACTTGCCTGGTATGCCTTCGGATAGAGATATAGATTTCTGCATTGATTTAGAACCCGGTACCCATCCCATTTCTATCCCTCCATATCGCATGGCTCTAGTAGAATTAAGGGAGCTTAAGGCTCAAATCCAAGAGCTTCTTGACAAGGGATTTATTCTTCCTAGTGCTTCCCCATGGGGTTTTCCAGTTTTGTTTGTTAAAAAAAATGATGGTAGTATGAGAATGTGCATAGATTGCCAGTAATTGAATAGGGTCACTATTCAAAACAAGTATCCTTTGCCTCGAATAGATGATCTTTTTGACCTATTGCAAGGTGCATCAGTTTTCTCTAAGATTGATCTAAGGTCTAGCTACCATCAATGGAAAATTAGGCCAGAGGATGTGCCCAAAATGGCGTTTAGAACTCGCTATGGGCACTATGAGTTTTTGGTTATGTTTTATGGTTTTACCAATGCGCCTGCAGCTTTCATGAGTTTAATGAATGGGGTGTTCAAGCCATTTCTTGATTCTTTCGTCATAGTTTTTATTGATGATATTTTGGTCTATTCAACAAGTGAGGAAGAGCATGCCGACCATCTTCATATTGTTTTGGGTGTTCTTAGGAATCAAAGTTTGTATGCTAAATTTTCTAAGTGTGAATTTTGGTTAACTTCAGTTGCATTTTTTGGGCATGTAGTTTCAAAAGAAGGGGTAATGGTAGATCCTCAAAATATTGAGGCGGTTAAGAATTGGGTTCGGCCTAGCTCTGTGACGAAAGTTAGGAGTTTTGTGGGGCTCGCTAGCTACTATCATAGATTTGTGAAGAACTTTGCTTCTATTACAACTCACTTGACTAATTTGACCAAAAAGGAGATACAATTTGAATGAACTGAAAAATGTGAGGAGAGCTTCCAAAAGCTCAAGACTCTTTTGACCACCGCGCCTATTCTAGCATTACCAGTTGAAGTTAAAGATTTTATTGTTTATTGTGATGCTTCACATTCTGGTTTGGGTGTTGTGTTGATGCAGGATAAGAATGTTATAGTTTATTCCACGCGTCAATTGAAGGTGCATAAGAGGAATTGTCCAACAAATGATTTGGAGTTGGCAGCGGTAGTGTTTGCTCTTAAGATCTGGCGGCATTACCTCTATGGTATTAAGTGTGAAGTGTTTACCGATCATCGTAGTTTGCAGCATGTGTTCACTAAAAAAGATCTAAATTTGAGACAGAGAAGGTGGATGGAGTTACTCAAGGATTATGATGTAACCATTCAATACCATCCGGGCAAGGCTAATGTGGTGGCAGACGATTTAAGTCGAAAAGCGGTGAGTATGGGTAGTTTAGCTTGCTTAAGTGTATCCAAGTGACCCTTACCTAAGGAAATTCAGACCTTGGAGTCTAAATTCATGCAGATGGGCATCTCAGAAAGAGGTGGGGTGTCAGCTAGCATTGAAGTGAGGGCCACGTTCATTGAGGAGATCAAGGCCAAACAATTTGATGATGAAAATTTGAATGAACTTAAGAAGAAGACTGTGATTGGTAAAGCACAAGAGACCACTCTTGATGCGGAATGTGTTCTCACTTTTAAGGGAAGAATTTGTGTTCCTAGAGTAGATGAGGGAAATAGTGTCACCGCATTCCTGAAAAAGAATATCTTGTCCAGATTTGGCACACCTAAGGCAATTATCAGCGATGGAGGTTCTCACTTTTGTAGCAAGTTTATCATGGCATTGCTAGAGAAATATGGGGTATGTCACAATGTAGCCACCCCTTATCATCCGCAGTCTCGTGGGCAAGTTGAGGTGTCAAATAGAGAGATAAAGCAAATCCTTGCAAAGACTGTGAAGTATGCCAACATAACTTATTGCTCAAGAAGGCTTGATGATGCTCTATGGGCCTACCACACAGCATTCAAGACTCCCATAGGTATGTTCCCCTACCAACTTGTATATGGGAAGACATGTCATTTGCCTGTAGAGCTAGATCATAAAGCAATGTGGGCGATAAAGAAGTTGAAATTGGATTGGGGTGCCGCATCGAGTCAAAGACTGAATGATATAAATGAGCTTGATGAGTTTCGCCTAAAAGCATATGAGAGTTCAGCCTTGTACATGAAGAAGATAAAAAAGTACCATGGTTAGAAAATTGAAAAGTGTGAATTTGTTGTAGGTGATCTGGTGCTCTTATTCAATTCAAGGTTGCGCTTGTTTCCTGGCAAGCTTAAGTACAAGTGGATCGGGCCATTCAGAGTAACTCAAGTATTTTGACATGGAGCAGTTGAGCTCGAGAACAAGGAAGGAACGAGGTTCAAGGTAAACGGACTGAGGATAAAAGTCTACTTGGGAAAATCTAAGAGTGTGCATGAAGTAATAGAAGATTATTATCTTGATAAAGTTTGAGTAATCAAGGTGCCTGCGTCGTGCCGCGACGTTAAATTAAGCGCTTATTGGGAGGCAACCCAATTAGTAGTGCAACCTCTTATTTTATTTTATTTTTATTTTATTAGTGTCACTTTTATTCTTTTGGTCTTGTTTTTGCATATTAGGGGAAGTCTAAGTACCCAAAAATTTGAAGCAAAAGATCATGTTTGAGATTAAGTGTGGGGTGACGACCCTTGATGAAAATTAAGAGAACATGCTACTAGCTAGGCCTAAAGGCCTCAGGGAGTTTTCCTAACCCTTGTTTTAAATTTTATTTGATGATTTGGGGACATAGCATCTTTTTAAGTCTATGGTGGAGGAATGAATTCCTAGTTTTTACTGTTTTATTGAGTCTTTTTTTTTAGGATGGGTTCCTTGGCTTTTGTTTTCGGTTCTTTTCATGATGATAGTCCCTTTGAACCGAGTATCTTTTATTTTTTTAGGAATAAATTTTCTTTTGATTTTTTTAAGAGAAAAGAAAAGACCCTTTTAAGTGGTGTGATACTTGCTATTTAGGCAATTTTTTAGTAGTACTTTCTTGTGAATGTTTGATTGATATGGAAATTGCAGACTCTTTTACACCTAAGTTCATGGTTGTGACTTTGTATATAGCTTTTTTTATTTTGTAGTTTGTTATGATCATGTCTCTCTTAGAAGTGGAATTGATCCATCTTGATTGATACTTATGTCATGTGTGGTGAGATTTTGTTTATTCCATATTTTGCATCTTAGTCTAGAACTTGCCCTACATGTTATTGAAGCGAAATAAAAAGTGTTGCTTTGTTTAGGAGATGATAATAGGCTTTCTTTGATTTGTCTTGTAAATTTTAGCATTTTCAGATATTATATCACTAGTTAAGCCTTTTGAGATGATGAGAATTACTTGTGAAATAAATGTTGAAGAGAGGGTTGAAAATAAAGAGAAAAATAATGGGTGATGAAGTCTAAAATTGCAAAGTGCTTAAAGAAGTGTAAGTCACTATTATATAGTTTTCCTACCAATCCCCTAGCCTACATTACAACCCGTTAAAACCCACTTTGATTCTATTCAAGCATGCTTCATTAGTGGAGATGTACATAATGGGCAAGCCTATGATTCTTTGTGCATACATGTGAATTTTATTTGTTAGTGTGAGGGTTGTTCATGATATGAAGTCCTTAATTCATATTCAATCTTTTGAATTGAGTGTGTGGACTATTTCTTCTTGTGAGGGCACTTGTTTCATGATGGATAGGTGATTTTATTAACTTTCTTTGACGAGAGTAGGTGAACATGCTTAAATTCAATGAGTTCAAAGTCCTTCCTTGAGGTTAGGAGGTTAGAGGGTTGTTGTTTATTTGAATGTCTTGCATAATGACCAGAAATTGTAATTGATGTTTTGAAATTTTAATCTGGCCTAATTGTTTGTATTAACCAAAGTGATGACATTCTGAATTTAATTTTTTGAGATGAGCTTTAATGTTGCTCGAGGAAGAGTAAAAGTTCAAGTGTGGGGTGTTGATGTGAAGCCAAAAAATATATATTTTAATTATTATTTGTCTCACATTTAATATTTATATTTGTCCTTTTTTAGCATGATTTTTATGGATTGTGCTAAATAGTATATTTTATTTGTAGGAATAAATTGGTGTAAAGTTGAAGAAGTTTGAAATTAAAACGAATTAAAAATGGAAAATTGAAGAAGGAAATCAAACAGGCAGCTTAAAAGATTAAATTGAATATTATATTAATATTTTTATAGATATGGAATGGTCGCCAGAAGTTAAAAGAAGGAAATGAAATTGATGGAAAGTGCCCTTTTACCACGTTGCAACTTCTGAAAGTACTTGCCAATCAACGAAAGGGGTAAAAAATTGAGGCGGTTCACGCGGACAGCTCACGTGGCGGAAAAAAAGGGAATCCAATTCCTTTTTGGTTTTGAATTCCTAATTTGATTTGGACTCAGTTATTTTATTTAGGGTGTTCTATATCTATAAATAGTCCATGGAAATAATTATTTTGGGGGAGATCATTCATAGGAGATACTTTTTAGGATTCTTTTATTCTTCTGATTTAGTTAGACATTATTGTAAGGTCTTAGTTTTATCTTTTGGGAATCATTTTGCAAACACTTAGCAATTCAATTTCCTAAAATCGGTTTATGCAAATTATACTTTAAATTTCAATTCAAGATTTGGGTTTTCATGTATTCTCATTGTAAGTTCATGAATTCTTCTAACTTAATTATGAATTGTGAACTATCAAGCATGAGTAGCTAAATCCACAACTAGGGTTGTGGGAACCATGAACAATTAACAAAGTATGATTAGTAATTAAGTAATTCTTGAATAGTGTTTATGCATATACTGTTAATCCTTTCGCTTAAAAGTTTTTATAACGGTTGCAAACGTTAGAACTCGCCTCGTTCCTACTTGCCGAACCAAGGAGGTAATGAATGAGAAAGGATTAAACAACATAGATTTAATGGATGCTATCTAAAAGTCTAATGTCATTTGGAGTGAGGGTGAAAACTAAGACAGACATTGACATGATGACTAATCTGGGGTAAAGGTAATGGTTAGTAAAGTATACACTCGTAGCCGGACCAAGGTGTGTGGTGAAATTCCCTATTTGGAGGGCCAATCACTTAGGGATACCCAACTTACCAACTTTGCATGTTAAACACTAGGAAACAATTACTATTATTATAATTACTGTGTTAAGAGCTTGTGTGGATCACATATGCCCTAGTTTCCATCTTATATTGATTTCTCAAAACGTAAATCTTGCTTACTTGTTACTTACTGATTTAAATCAACAATATGTTACTTTAATACACAAATCCCCCCACCCCCTTGTTTACTTCTCTTGGAAATAGTTTGAACAAAAGGAAATAATCATGAGTTAAGTTTAAGTCTAAACCATACTCCTTGTGGGATCGACCCCAACCTACAAGTTGGGTTCTTTATTTGACAATGATCACTAATGCTTTTTAATAGAGGTGTAATTTAAGCATGTCAGGTGTCACGTTCTGGCACACTAATTGGGATCAAGTGCCACGTTTCGATACACTAACTGTTTGGGTATGGCTTCCATGAGAGGACCATTAAATTGTTATATCTAATTGTTATTGAGAATATGGAATTGTGCATTGCTCTGGAAAGATGACTGAACCATATTCTTGTATAACTGTATTAATGTGATGTGCTTATTTGGTTGTATATCTCGTTATTGAATGAATTGTGAATGGTTAGGCTCAAACAGGAATAAGATATGGTAAGCGGAGACCTAGGGTTCTGAGTGTTAATGTGTATTACTTTTTAGGGGTTGTCTGTGCTCTTAAAAGTGGAGAAGTGAGGAGGTGGTTGTGTCGCAATTGTTAGGTAGCTGGATCATACCTGGGAAGGGGATTCGTACTTGAAAGGATAGCGAGTCTTGATAGCATGTGCTAGGGGGTCAAGGGTTGAATGCTGATACAGAAGAACTAAGGGTATATTGTGAGTGGTTATCCGAGTTGATAGTGTTTACATCCGAAACCTCTCTAAGAGGTAAAAGTTAAAGTGACGATTAAGAGTGTAGCGCGTGATGGGGCTAAAGTCAAGTGTACAAGTATACTTTTTTAGTACTTGAGAATTGTAAGGTGGAGGAATAAACAGTTTTATTTCTTGTTTCCTGCTATTTGATTGTCTTATATTATTTGGTGGGTATCGGGTTGACCAGTACTAGTACGCGTGATTTGTACTGATACTACTCTTGCTATGCCTTTTGGACATAGTCTGGTTACAGGGTGATTGATGTTTCATAGGTAAAGACGAAGGCAATCTCCGACATCATCTATATTTCTTTCCTGTGGTGGGAGCTGTGTCCTTTGTTACTATATTTTCTACCTTGTTATCTTATAAGCTCTTGTACTTATTTTGACTAGATCCCTGGGGGTGTTAATTACTTTACAAGTCTTAACTCGAATTGTTGACAAAACTCTTATTTTTATAAAAAAAAATTATGAATGTTAATTATTCTTCCGTTTTCTTAATCTTCCGCATGTCTTAAGTTATTTGAGGATCGAGGTTCTCCCACTTAGGTGTTAGAGTAGGTGTCCGCACGGCTCGATGGGTTGGATCGTGATAGCCAAGTCCATATATAATATAATTTAAGTTAATACACTATATTATTTTAAATAATTCTTTTATTAAAAATATAATCTGTGAAGAAGGGCGACGTAACCTCGCCAGAATCACATGGGCGACAAACTAACTGCAACAGGTAAGAATTAATATTCATCAATGTATTATTGTATATATGCTAAATACTATATTATTAATATTTTATTATTATTATTATTAATATTATTATTATTATTAATTGTTAAAGCAAAAGAGAAAGAGGAAGTGGGTTTGAATTAACAATGATGATTTAATAAAAAGGGTGTTACTGGCCAATCATTTTATAAAGATTTGGGTTATGATTAGACAATGATGATTTAATTAATAAATATAGATATATGGTGTATCAATGTTAGGTTTTGAAATAGTAGTGTTCTCGTGATTTTTGTTCGTAGTTTACTTAGTTGTTTCTTTAATCTTCTTATTATTACCATATTATGATGCAAGTTTTGATATATTGGTATATGTAATTAAATATTAGGTGTATGGTATTATGTGAATAGCATTAGATTGTGATATTGGAGGAACTAAAAATTAACCCTAGGTTTAAAAATTGGAAAAAATATGAGAGTTGACATGTTAGTTGGCACCAAAATTAGGAACTTGATTACAGATTTGGGTGAATTTTGGGTCTAGAAAAGACATATAGCAATATGGGTGTTGTTAGTTTCAGAATCTTATTGTGAATATTTATGAAAATAGATTGCATTGATTTGGATGCCCAATGAAAGGGGAAGACTCAAGTCCTAGAGTAATTGTTCAATTATTTTAGGCAAGTGGATTTCTAAACCCTTGTTAAATGTATAGAATTTGTGTCTTTTTTTGTAATATGTGTTTGGGAGTAATAAGACTTGGTGATTGGTTGACTTGTCCATATTGAATAATTCTAATGTATGAAAAGGATAAAAATGAAAGGCAATGTGATTAATTATTGGTGTGTGATGTGTTGAGAATAGTTTTCAAAAGGCTTATTGATGCATTTTTATGTTGTATCACGATTGTGTTGTTGAGAATTGTGCATTGTTATGAAAATGATCATCTTCTCATTATTTGTGTTAACATGTTATTTGCATTGGTTTTGAGACATGGTTGTGATAAGCATTATGTGAATTGAGGAGGATGTATCATTTTCAGGGACATGTCACACGCCCTGAGAGATACTATGATTTGAGGGATGTGTCGCACACCACGACATATATTATTATCAAGGAAAATGTCGCATGCCGAGACAGATTTTATTATCGAGGGTCGTGTCGCACACCGAGACAGATGCATGCAAACATATGTCCCCCCATGGGTCACGGACTGAGAGACAGTGGGTGTGTATCATTATGTCATACATGCATCACTAAACTTGACATTGCATTTCATTGCATTGCATATCTTTATCATTAGTTAATTTGACTTTGTGTGTTGCTGACCTTGTGAGTGCCTTTCTGTGGAAGTTGTGATTGATGAATATTAAATTTGTTATTGAGGATATGTAATTGTTAGAGTGTTGTTTTTGAGTTGTGTGCTAGGTTAATTGTGAATTGTTAGGTTCGGCTTGTTTTATGTAGGTTGTAGTTGTGGAGGTTCGGCTGGGGTGTAAGGAGTACCCATATTTTATTCCCTTAGTTTGTGTTTAGAAGTTTACTTGCTGAGTACAGTGTGGTTTGGTACTAACCCCTTGCTTCTACATTTTTGTAGGTTATGAGCTTGGATATTCATGATACTTTCTATTCACTTCTTATTGGAGGCTTCCCCTGGAGATTTGTGAGGTAGTTGTTTCTCATCTCAGGGGACCTTCTTACTCCTATTTATGATCTTGTTCTACTCTAGTGACAACATCAGTTGAAACTTTTGTTTTCTTTCAAATCCATTGTAATACATTATAGGCTTGTACACGTGACAAACAGGTTTTGGAGATTTAGTTAAGTTAACTTATTATCTGCATTAGTAGTAGAGTATAGAACTTCTATTTTTATTTTATTTCCACATTTTATCATAACGATTGGGTTTTAGGCTGACTTGTCTTGTTTGGATAAGACAAGTGCCATCATATCCATTTTTGGGTCGTGACAGAATCATTGTTTATGGTTATAAAGTTTCGGTGGTAAATACTACACTCCTCTAATTTTATAATAAGTCTTCAAAATATGTCAAGTGATCACATAAATTTAGTCATCGTGATGAATTTATCGTATGTATCAAGTGCAAAAAAAGAATGCAGATTCATTGATGCTCTAAGGAGGAATGCAGAATGTACAATGATGTATTGGCTAATGCGCATCAGAAGTGTGTTGATATTCACACTACAACATTTTAGGCACAATAAATCAAGACAACGCTTGTAAAGTGTTGCCTTAACCTTTTAAGGCTACACTTTAAAAGTGTAGCCTTACTTTTTAGCTTTTGAACACGTAATATTGACAACACTTGTAAAACGTGCTCTTTAGTAGTATAGGCTACACTTTATAAGCATTGTCACATCATGATAAAATTAGCCACACCAATTTATATATATGACTACACTTTTAAGGTGTGCTATTTTTATAATTATAAAAACAACACTTTCCAAGTGTGGCCTTATAGTTTTCACTAAAATATTATATTCCCCCAACAAATTTAACTCTCCCTCCCATTTTTTTTGGCGAAAAAGAAAATTCATAAACAATAAAAAAAACTCTCCAAGTCTCTAAAAGAGATATTGGTTGCCCTAGATTTGAAATTTTTCAAGGCTTTGTATAAATGGTTTTTCGCCCAAATTAACAAGTATTTTTTTAATCAATACACAAAGTTATGATTTCTCACAAAACAATTGCAGAATGATTTCAAAATACTTCTTTGATTTTTCACTATCTTTTGAGATACAAAAATTCCAAATCGAAGCTCTTTTAGCTCCATTCACGATTTTCTCTTTGTTTGTCACCGACATACAAAAATCCCTTACGATTTTGTCGTTATTCCCCAGGGACAGAGCAATGAAGATGATATCCTCAAGCTTCATCACATCGAAAGGGCTTTGTTGGAAAAGAGTTTATCAGGTAGAAATTTCTTCCTTTAAAAGTCAGAATTAGTTGCATGTGGGTTTATTGTGTGGGGTGGATTTTGATTTTCTTGTGTTGTTGATTTTTGGGATTCTAGCTTGTAGTAGTATTACACCCATCAATTGATTCTTTGTCGTGGGCAATAGCCATTAATTTAACTTGAGAATTTTTGTTTTCCTAAATTAATAACTTGATTCGGATTGAAATCGTCCATGAGAATGTAGGTTTTCATGTCATGCTTATTAGTAGTATGTTGTTTCTTCTTTGCCTTTACTAGTTTATGAAACTCTAGCCTCTTAAATTGAATAGAAGGGATTCTGGCTTGTATTAGTATACACCCATCAGACGGTTCTTTGCCGTGAGCATTTGTTGGTTAATTTTATCCAACTTGAATAAACAAATTTGTGAAGAGAACGTTAAATTTTCACCATTGATTGATCATAGCAACATATATAAATTAAAGGTATCCTAAGTATCCCTACTATATATAGTTACAAGCTTGAAAGTTGAGCAAGGAAACAAATCTTAAAAGTAAATGTGTGCCTCAATTTTATTCTCTACCTAGTCCATGTGATCAAGAACTTTTGAGGATGAAATAAGTGAATTCTCTTGTGAAAAACAAACGTGTTAAATTCCAAGTAAACTTTAAACAGCAAAACAAATAATTACGTGTTTGAGAAACTTGGGTGACAAATGAAAAGTACAAAATGCACACAAGGTTGAATACTTAAGACTCAAACAAATATTGATTGTTTAATACATATAATTGTGAATAGCTAATATTTGGTGGGTGAATGGTTTCTTCAACCGTTAAACGTCTAAGCGTATAAACTGTCTCGTTCAACCTCTTAAGTTATAAGAGTTTTATGATTAGTTCAAATGACTGTTTTCAGATCCGAGCTTGACTTTAACAAAATAAATATGTGCATTCATGTAGACCTCATATATACCAAATGAAAGCACATATTAATTATGTTTTACCAAGGAATGTTCTACTGGCCTGTCCTAGCATACATGGTTACAGTAAATAAAGGTTTTCTTTAATTACTAAAGTAATGTTGACTGCTAACAAGTATTTGACATGCTTATCTTTTTTCTGAGTTGCTTGGTTGATACCTAATAGACTAGTGCAAAACATACTAACAAAGAAAAAATAGAAAACTCCATTAGAGGTTGCTTTGATTTCAAGCTCTAAGACTTGTTTTTGCCAATGCAATATGTTAGTTTGGTTTGGCCACCTAGTAACATTAAAAGTTATCTAGTTGGGCAATTAGTAATTTTGTTGTATACAAATTGTATAAATTTAAATTACTTTTTATAGATAATTAGTTAAGCAAAGCAAAATAGACTTGGTTGCTTTGGATCAGAATATTGTCCCATGTTTCGATGCTTATACAAATTGTGCAAGAGTATGCATTGTGTTGGTAATATTTAGTAGACTCTGTAAAAAATCTTCATTTTTTGTACTTTATCAGATTGTATTGATGTCTTTTTTTACTTTATGTTGATATAATTTGTAGCATGCAACAAAAGAAAACAACGGGGAACCATCATAGTCAAAAATGTTTATTGCAACTCGTACAAAGATGGAGAAAGAAGTTGAGGAAGACAGTCAAATTGTAATAGTAAGTACTTTTGTACTATATTTTGATTGTTCATCTTCTTATTATTATTCTTTCCTAGATTGCACACTGAAACTAGACAAAAAAATTTCCATTCTTTATTGGAGTCGCTGCATTATTAACATGAATGTTGTTTTGAAGTTACTGACTTAAATGAAAAGGTAACGCTAAAGTAGGAAACTGTAACGCATATATGGAAGTTTCAATATACATCTTTAAAAATTCCATTGAATTGTATCTGTAACATGATTCTCAGAATCGTGGTGTTATTGCACTCATTGTTCTTATGGTGCATCTGTCCACCATTAAATAAATTCTTTTAAAAAGGACTCTATCAAAAAAGGGACTGAATCCTCATTTGGATCACTATGCTAAAAGTCAAATGAGATCTACTTTTGTCAAAATCTGAAACTATAAAAAATTGTGTGTTGGGTATGTTTTAGATGCTAAGGGTATTTATAGTACAAAAATTGATGACATTTTTAATAGTTACACCAACATAGTTAAAGACCATATATGAACTTTTGACTGATGTTGGAATGTTTGAAAAAGATTTTATGTGAGGAAAAAGTTAAGAAGAAATAGCTAATATGGGTGAGCTGCTTGATAAAAAGTCATTTATCACATTTTTTGCTAGTTTACATTACACTTTACAGGGGTGGCTTAAAGCCTAAAATATTGTAGTGTCATTTTGGCATGTATGCTTTATTTTCATCCTTAATTTTTTTAATATTATGTTTTACATATGTAAGTTATTTACAAATTTGTTGCTTATGTTAAAAGGAGTTCTCTTCTAGCTGATCAATATGATTTTTATAATTTAAATATATTATTAAGATCATTTACTACTAGTAGTTGATCCTAATAATAATTTCCATTATGAAAGTAAAATTGATCAATTAAAAGAGATTCCATTTAATATGAGCAACTAATTGAAAACAATAGCTTGCACATGAAAAATATAATATTAAGGAAATGAAGCGAAAAGAAAACCTAGTTGTCAAAAGGAGAATCAAAACACTTTCAATGTGCATTGGCCAAAGAATCATCATAGATCCTGCAATCCTCCTTATAGTAGCTATGAAACCTGCATTTTTGGCACTTGGTACATATGATAAATTCATTTTGATAGCTAAGTTTATGTGACCCATTGGCATTTTTTGAAGATTGGTTATAAAATTTTAGTAGTGCAGTCTTTACCATTGAAATTTTGTAATCCTAAACGAAGATCCAAATATTATTCTTCTATTTTCAAGACTCTCTTCCAACATGTTTCTAATATTCAGTTAGAGTAAGCTTGTCTAATAACAAAAAAACATTTTTTATTAGTATCAAAATGTGGCAATATCTAACAAAGAAGGTAATAAGAAAGGAAAAAAAATTATTTCATAAAAGCTACAAGTACAATAATAACATTATAAATGACTAATGATAAGAAAAAAGTAATACAATATTAAACAATTTCAATAGGTAAGAGCATACTAATGATTACGTGATTACACAAAATGCATGTTTCAAGAAGTTATAACAAGAGGCGAATGCAACCGTGTTTACTAATTCAATTAAACCTACCATTTTCCAAATGGAAATGTTATAGGTTCTTTGAGAAAACATTTGAAGTCTTGTGGAAAAAATGTTCCACATATATGAATGAAATTAATGCATCCAATATTTAGAAATTATCATTATCAAGAACAATAAAATACTTAGTACAATTGAGCAAGTAAAGTCTGAATAAGATATAGTGTATGTAGATCTTAATTATACCTTGAGAGCTATAGAGGAACTTCACATAGCCCGGGATCTATTCTAGTGCTTCAATCAAATGGACATTACTTGAGAGATTCTTCAACATCGAGATAAACTTATGATAATTTACTTCCTCAATTTTCTTCACTAATCATTGTGGAAAAGGTGGAGGAGGTCAAGTCATCGGTGTTGTATTTGGAGTTGTTTCCTTTTACTCCACAACTAGATCCTTGGGTTCCCCCACATGTTCATGTTCAGTAATTTTGGGTCCCTTTGGATTTTCCATCACTTTTTTTATAGGGGGACCTAAGGTTTGTTTACCAACTCGTGCAGTAACTGTCATGCAATGACTATCATTTTTAATATTTTGGACTGTATTTCATGTAAAGTGTCCCTTTTGGTGTTTATTCAATGATAAGTACATCTCACCTAACTTTTTCTGAAACTGTTTGATAGATGTAGCATTCGACTCTATTTTATGATTCATACTCAATAGGTCATTTCATATCTCTTTGATATTATCATCAGAAACTTTAAACTATTTCATCATCTTCGTCATCATGTCTTCAAGACTTGTGAACCCCGATCCACCATCTTAATTTCTTAGGGGAACATATGCATCACTCCTTTCATTTCTATTGTTGTCTCTCCTTGCTCAATCACATTCTCCATCTTGGCTGCAATTTTGATCACTGTATGTGTTCGAATTTTAGTTATTATCATGATTGTAGTTTCCACCCTGATTATAATTTTCTCTCAATTGTAGTTGTTGTTACAGTTATACTTGTCTTCTCAGTTTAAGTTGCTATCCCAATTGTAGTTCTAACCTTGCCCAAGTAAAAAATGAAAAACAAAAGTTGTTCATCATCAAGATTGTCTAAGAATTTCCAAAGACTCCACAAAATGCATAAAATTAAAAAATCTTTCGAGGCCAACGATGTCAAAATCGCATAAAGAAATTCACAAATTGTTAGTTCTGATCAAGTTTAAATGGAATCAATGGATTTACAAATCTTGAACTCTAGCGAATTTGAAGTTAATCCTACCTCACTGAAATATGATGTCATCGCTATTAGAAAAATGACAACGGCTACAAGAGCAAAGATGATGATATTGACCTGCAATAAATTTTCCGAATTGGTAATTACTTACAACACGCGTGTCAAAAATTCTTTGTTTCAAATATATTTTTGACAATTTGTTGTACGTGATTACCAATTCAAAGAATTTATTGAAGGTCGATATCATCATCTTCTCTCTTGTAACCATTGTCATTTTTTCTAATAGTGATGACATCATAATTTAGTGAGGTAGGATTAACTTCGAATTCGGTGGAGTTCATGATTTGTGAATTCATTGATTCCATTTCAACTTGATCAGAATTATCATTTTGTAAATTTGTTGTTCCATTTCGACATGGTTGGCCGCAAAGATTTCTTAATTTTATGCCTTTTTTGGAGTCTACAAAAATTCTTAGACCATCTTGATGATGAACAACTTTTGTTTTCATCGTTGACTTGGGCTGCAAGAATTTAGATTTATAGGGATCTTCATTTGGTTGTCAATGAAAGCCTATATTTATTTCCTAGAATATTCATATAGGTTGTGTCTATATATATATACACACACACTAGTTCTTCGACCTTGATGATGAACAACTTTTGTTTTCCATCTTTGACTTGGTTTGCAAGAATTTAGATCTGATAGGGCTCTTCATTTGGTCGTCAATGGAAGCCTATCTTTCTTTCATAGTTTATATATA
>JAJOOE010011381.1:0-22636 GCA_036250405.1 Solanum raphanifolium
CACTTCCTCAATTCGATTGTCTAATGGTAAGAAGCAGTGTTTTATGGGTCATCGGCGTTATCTTTCTCAGAATCACAAATGGAGAAATGATAAAGACTTATTTGATGGTACAATAGAGAAAAGGCCTCCACCAAAAGTGTGTTCTGGTATTGAGATACTTAGTCAAGTGCAAGATCTTGAAGGCCTACCATTATCAAAGGATCCTAAGAAAAGAAAGAAGATATCACATGAAAATCGAAAGGATAATTGGAACAAGAAAAGTATTTTTTTTTAACTTCCATATTGGAAGTGTCTTTTGTTGCGACATAATTTGGATGTTATGCATATTGAAAAAAATATATGTGATAATATCATGGGGACAATCATGAATGTGAAAGGTAAGACCAAGGACACAATTAAAACACTGTTGCTTCTCTGTTTTACTGGTTTATGCACTGCTGCAACATATTTAATCCTCTTGCAACTTATTGATAACTTCTCTACCATAATAACTCTATGACAAACCAACGGGAAATGAGATCACTTATGGAGAGTCCCTAGACTTACCTGACTGAATACTATTCCCTAGCTAGCCATAATTATGCAGAAGGCCTTCTAGTCCGACAAACAAAACTCTAAAGTTCTAAAAAAACCAAAAATGCAGATTTTGAGAAGTTGCAGGTGCAACCCACTATTTCCATCCATGGACCGTGGGTCAGACCACGGCCCGTGCTGGTGGTCCGTGGTTCACCACTGCAACCCCCCCAAACCAGCTCAGAAAATCGGCTAAGTCTCGACTCACGAACAGACCCACGGTCCGTAGATCAGACCACGGTCCATGGTTTATGTTCATGGATCAAGACTCATTTACCCAGCCTTTGACACGAACTACGGTCGACCTGCACAGACTGTAATTCGATGCACGTTCCGTAGGTCTGACCGTAAGTGGGGGTCAGCAGCTAGTTAGAGGAAATTGTTGATTAGGTCAACTTCAAATGGTCATAACTTTAAGCACAAAAGGAATTAGGTGTCCCATGATCTATGATATGATAGATAATTGAATTCTCTTCAAACGCCACCGAGTTTGCTAAAATCCGACCTTCGAGTAAAAAGTTATGCTTGTTTTAGTGAAGCCATGTCAGGCAGAGTTGATCGACGACCCCAACCTACGGACCGTCGATTGACCTACGGCCCGTACGTCCAGTCCGTCGGTCACTCCGACAACAATTAAGTTAAGGGTCTTTTGGTCTTTTCCTATTTCGTTGGACCCCTAAGATACGTCGTTTAGACCCTAAATCATGAGGTTTTAGTCAGTTTAAGCCTAGAAACATTACTAGAACTTAACTAAGTCAAATCATTAATCAAAACTTAGAAAAAAATAGAGCGTAAGAGGAGAAAATAGGTCAAGAACCCTAGTTCAAGAACGCAGCAAGGTTCCATCAGTTCCAGCCCCGAAATCGGAAGATTTCTCCGTGGAATTCGTTACCAGGTATGTGGGATTTCACTAGTGGGTTCCTTTCGCCCATTAGGTCCCTATAATTCAGTCAGATTCTTGATTCCATAATTATGAACAGACCTAGAGTTTCTAGAATCTTAACAGATCATCATGAATTAGTTATTTAAATGTTCCAAATCAGATTATCATGTTATTGCTCAGTTTATTGCATGAATTTCAGAACCCTAGCTATGTATTTCTTTAGTTCTTGAATTACAGATGCTAGGTCAGATATTTCAGTTATTCAGATACACATGCTCCAGTTTTGAATGCCACATTATCAGTATATTTCAGCATAAACCCTATTTGAGTTATAAATATTGAGAAGCTTTTTATTAGACAACACTTGAGTTTTAAACTGAGTTTTTGAGAAAGTTAAGATGAGTTTTGAGAAAGAGCTTCTAAAACATGATTAGTATGACAATTGAGTAGGTCATCAATGCATGAACAATATGGTATCTAGATATACCATCAATGTTTATGTTGTATGACTTCCCAAGTCATCAATGATCATAGTATAATATGATTTTGAATTGTTTTCTAAAAAAGAGTTTTCAAGTATGAGTATCTGCATGTTAGTATTTTGAGCTATTCATTATTTTAGTCATAATGTATTCAATTATACATGCCTCAGTTTATGAATGCATCATTATCAGATTTATTGTTGCATTCTCAATTTGCATGTTCAGTTTTGAGCTATCTAGTATTTACAGAAATTCAGTCTTAACCAGTTAATTACTTAATTCATTGGAAGTCGCATAATACCGAGTTGGACTAGGGTTCAGCGTACCCATATAGTCCCAGAACTACGAGCCATGTAGGTGTAAGTCCCTTCTGTGGGCAACATCAGTTTAGTGATCATGCCAGCATGCCTCTACACCTTTGCCCGGGTGTATTGGGTCCTCTCGATGGGGCGTATACATCAGACTCCACATTTAGCTCATGTGGTTTTATTTTCAGTTATTAGTAGCTCCCACAGTTCAGTCAGACTCTATTGCATTGACCACATTTAAGTTCATTTAGTATTCAGTCAACATGTTATAAATTGGTCATTGCACTTAGTTAGCTCAGTATTCAATATCTATATCATGTCCAGATTATTTCATTGCTTTATTGCTTTGTTTAGTTATATGTTATTTCAGCTTTACTCTATCTTGCATGCTCAGTACCTTTCAAGTACTGACGCATATGTGCGCTACATCTTCTCATGATGTAGGTTCAGGTTCTCAGCATCCAGATCACGCTTAGATCGGTTCTCGATCTCCAGTTCAGCAGAATCAGTGGTGAGTCCTCATTCTCCGAGGACAATAGTCATGAGTTTCTTTTAAGTATTTTTAGTCTTTAGTTTCAGTTTTGCTAGACCTAGTTGGGGCATGTCCCAGCACTTCTAGTCAGTTTAGAGGCTTATTTCAGACATAGTTAGATTCAGCTTAGTATTGAGTTAATATCTTCTTTGTATTAAACTCATCAGTTTTCATTTATCTTAGTTATAGTATATGGGTATTCCTCATCTTTTCATTTTATTTATGATTTAGCTTTTGCATCAGTTTATTATCTTTAGTATGCTCATGATCATGCTAGTAGGGTTAGCTTGGGATCACTTGTGGTCCTAGGTCCCTGCGTCTCGGGGGTAGCTCGGGGCGTGACACCTTTCATTCATCAATAATGAGTAGTTTACAGTGGTAACACAATCCATTATGAGATTAACAAATTTGATCGGGAAACAAAACTCCAGCAATGCCATTTTCAAAAAATTCCACTCGAGTGATTCATAGGCTTTCCTGATATCAATCTTAATTTCTAGTTGAGAATACCTTTGGGGAATAACCTTTAACCAATTCATGTTCTACTATGACATTGTCGAGTATACTCCTACCTGAAATGAAGGCTGCCTGAGATTCTCCAACCAATATTTCCACCACTTTCTTGAGTCTAGCCGTTATTAATTTAGAAATAATTTTGTACAAGGTTGTGCAGGAAGCAATAGGCCTATATTCCTTGACATAAGTTGGATTTTGAACCTTTGGAATCAAGTTTATTGTGGTAAAGTTAATCATCAATAGACCACTTTCAAGATTTTACCAGATTCAAAGAATTGGATAACCACTTGTATAACTTCCTCTAGTTACCACAATAGACCAATTGGGTTTGAAAAACTCAACAGTGAATCCATCAATGCCCGAAGACTTGTCATTTGGCATATCTTGGACAACCCAATTGTTTCATCCCTTGATACCTCTTGTACTAAGGCGAGTTGTTGATATCTTGTCAAGTAGTAACCATCCTTTGCCACTTCTATATTGAGATAAGGAATCTCTACAACACTGGATCCCATTAGTTCTTGGAATAATGTTAGAAATTCAAGGATCTTTTAAGAGCACACCTTGTTCATTACAATGGAGGTTATTAAATTTCTGGATTAGCTCTCTTTAAGTTTATCGTAAAAGAATTTGCTAATGGTATCCCCATGTGTTAGCCAGGTTGCCTTTGATATCTGTCTTAGAAAGTTTTCATTGATAATAGACCATATCTCTACTTTTATTAGTAGTTCTTTCTCCTTAGAAACACGTTTTGGAACTAACAAATCACTATGGAGAGCTTCTTACATGGCCTCTAACTCTATCTTTAGACCAATAATTTTCCTATCTTGAGAATTATACTCCTTTTGCATCTTCTTTGCAGCACATTCAATCATCATTAGATTTTTGCATACTCTATACATAACATATCCATGAATGTGGTGCTTCTAAACATTGCAAATTGTGATAGTGAAATCTAGTCTTGGCAATAGTACAATAATGAGTCTGAAAGTTCTAAGGAGATATTGAGCTTGTGTAACAATATTGATCACCAAATGTGATTGATTGGAGCATCTAGGGTTTAGATAGTGCGCTTCTACTTGCTCATAGTTGTGGAACGAATTATCATTGCCGAATATACAGTTAATTAAGCTATATATTCAATATGTATCCTCTCTCTTGTTACACCATGAGAAATGAAATCATTTTCGCCTTACTTGCCCAAGGCCCAGTTGGTCAATAAATTCCTAGAAATCAATTGTCTCAGATGAGTGGACAGGGTATCCATTCCATCTATCTGAAACTGAAAGGAGTGTATTAAAATTAGCCATGACCCATTCACTGACCTTTGTATCTGCCATAGCTAGTTCCATATCTCTTTTGTTTGATAGATAGTATTGTATCCATATAATAAAGATACTTGGCTTGTAAATAAGGAGCTCCTATCACTCACTACATAGTGGACCAATTGAGGATTGGACGATACTATACGTACTTGAACCTGTTGATGCATCCAACATACCCATATTCTCCCATTTGGATCATTTGATTAACCATATGCTATTTCCCATTCAATTCCTAGCTTCCTCCTAATTTTTTCAGTACTTCTAGCTTTCACTTTTGTCTCAAGGCAGCCTATTATGACCACTTTATTCTTCAGCAAGAAATACTTGAGGTCTCTCTGCTTGAAGGACTTGTTAAGCCCTCTAATGTTCCAAGTACACAATATCATGGTGGGTGATCTTTAGGAGTAGAACCTTTTGCCACTCTTTGTGTGGCTGTCTACGTGTGGATCCTTACCATATTGAAATGATTTTGGCAAAACATTTTTTCCACAAGTTCCTCATCTACATACATGGATTTCCTTTGTTTGTTCCCTTTCACTTCGACCATTTTTTCTTTCCCCTTGATCTTTCATTTATTTGCCTGCTCGCAACATTCAGTTTCTTCACTAGTCTGGTCTTTCTAGATATCACATTTCTGCACAATCTCGACCTCGAGATCTTGTTTCCTCATGGCTTCTATATTATTCAGTGTGCTTGAGTGTTCAGCTTCCTTATTGTTGCAAGGTTTCGCTATCCATTCCTGCGCTAGTTGTTTTCTTCTTTTGTTACGTTTAGGGGGAGGTTGATCTTTCTTGGCTTAGTAGGAAAAGGAAAAGACCAAACTACCCTTCTAAAAATGAATGAGATGCCTTATAGGTCATGGGCCACAATGTTTTACTACGAGTTTGAAATTAAGCAAACTTGGTGGCGTTGGAAAGAGGACTCAAAGGACTTCAAATTTATAGGTCATGGGCCACCTAAATCTTTATGTGCAAAAAAATATGATCTTTTAAAGTTGACCCAAAATGAAAAACATTTGATAGGTGACTTGTACAAACCTCTATTTAGCTCTTTTTGAAGTCTAAGGTATTACATCTCGTAACCTTAACACCTAAGAAAATTAGAATCACTCGGTTCAATCTTGTTCACAAATGGAGAATAGTTTGAGTCTTAACTTACAAATTTTTGGGATATTACATAACATAACACAAGTTAACATGATACATATATTTAAGGACTTGATTATGATGTATCCCCAAGATAAGAATCCAAAAAAATAATACGTGATATAAATTTTGGATTATGATATATATGGTATAAGAGTCAGACTCTTGTAGTACGATCAACGACAGTAGGATTATCTCACTGAGTATGCTAAGATCCTATGATAGGGTGCTGATGATAAAGGTCTGGTTGATGAGAGTGGACCAAAGAGTGACTGGCATTGTAATGACCCTTAAGGTCTTTTTTGGAAATTTTCATAAATTTACCATTTTACCTCTTCCAATAGTTGCCTCGAGTCATGTTTGATTAGTTTATAAAGTTGGGTTTTCAAAATGGTTGAAAAGTTGTAGATTTTGAAAGTTTTGAGTTTTGGAAGATTCAAAGTTGTTAAAAGTCAGTTTTCGTAACAACGGGAATTTCAAGTTTAGAAAAGAAATTATGTTTTGTTCCATCTGCTTTGAAATGTGGAATATAGTCTATGAGTGTTGTCGTCTTATTTTTGGAGTTGTTTCGTGGATTTGGGGCCTTGAGCTAGAAGTTAAAGTGAATTTAGACCTTCAGTTGACTTTGGTCAACATTCAGAGTTTGGACGCCCGGATCATAGTTCCGACAATTTCATTTGATTTGGGGGATGATTTTAGGCCTAGGTTAAGTCTTGGTTGAATTTTCATAGGTCCCGAGGGTAGTTTGGTATTTTTGAGCTTTAAGTTAGTTTATTATGACTTTCATGGGTTACGGGTTAAGGAGACCTTGGATCCGTATTGTAATGACCAGAAGGTTATTTGTAGATTCTTTCCTAAAATTACTATTTTACCTCTCTTGTTACCGACCCCTAGTCATTTCTGATTGGATTTTGAATTTTGTTTTGAACTTTGAGTTAAAAGTTATGAATTATGGAAGTTTTTGAATTCAAAGGCTAAAGTTGCTAAAAAGTGGTTGTCGATGTCTTTTAAAGTTTGGAGTCTTGAAATGGAATTTCATTGATTCAATTAGTCTCGGAATGTGGAAATTTGTCTAAGAGATTGTATGTTTTAGATTCAAAATCTTTTCATGGATTTAAGGTACTAAGTTGGAAATTTATGAAATTTTAGCCTTGAGTTCACTTCAGTCAATATTCAAAGTTCAAATGCTCGGATTGGATTTTTGATAGTTTCTTTGGATTCGAGGGATGATTTTAGGTCAAGAGGATGTCTTGGTTGAAGGTCCCGGGCCTGTTTTAGCCCTTTTAGGCATTATGATTCATTTTTTATGACTTTCACGATATTCTGAAGAAGGAGACCTCAGATTCCTATTTCGTCGGGCTTGTTTTAGCACTTTTAGACATTATGATTACTTTCTTATGACTTTCATGAGATTCTAATGAAAGAGACCTCAGATTCCTATTTCAAAATCTTCATTGTGTCAAAAAAAGTCTAGTAAAGTCGAATTGTTTATGATTTGTGTGTATGAGGTTCCAAATTAATCTTAGGGGACATTTTTGATGAATTGAGAGTTGGCTGATTTTCTGATGTCTGGTATGCCTCGCGTTCGCAAAGGGTTCCTTACTTTGTTAAGGATTGCGTTAGCGAGACCTTGGTTGCGGTCGCGAGAGGGTAAGGAGACTTGACCCTTTTTTTCATGACCTTTGCGTTTCCGAGAGCCATCTCATGAAAGTGAAGGGTCTAGTTTTGCGGGGTTCGCTTAAACAAACCATGGATCACAATCCTTATGGTCGCGTAACCGACCCTAGTTTGGCGAAAGCGACTTTAGATGAGGGTTTTGACTTGCCATTTTGGGGTTTTACCTCATTTTTCCCCATTTTAAGTTTTGAAAATTCCTTGGAGGCAATTTCGAAGAGATTTTTACATGGAGAATCATTTGGGTAAGTCTTTATGACCCTAAAACTTCAATTCTATTTTATAAATTGTGGATTTTAACATAAATAATTGGGATTTTGATTGCTCAAGTGAAAGGTTTTTCAAAAACATGAGTTCTTAAGTGAAATGGTTATGGGGAACTCATTTTATCTCTTTTCTAGAAATGATTTTCACAAATGAGTTTCAAATGCCTTCGGTAATATTTTCAAGTAAAGATATTTGGATTCAAATCTCATTTCCAAATTTGTATTTTGGAGTTGATTTGACCCATTTTTTTTATAAGTTTATGATATGGATGTTATATCTGGAATCTTATTGTGATTACTTGTTGAATTAGATTGTGTGGCTTTATACATTGTTCGAAAAGGAAATACTCAAGTCTTGGAATGACCTTTTATTGAATAGAGGCAAGTGAACTTCTAAATCTTGCAAAACTTGTAGAATAGTGTATTTTCCTTCATTATGTGGGTTTGGGAGTAATGAGAATGAGGTGATTAGTTCTGTAACATCTCGCAATTTGAAATAACTAGGAAGAAGCTAATAATTGAAAATAGTCATTTTTGGAAAGAATAAAAATCTGAAAATTTTGTTAAGTTAGGATAAGTTGAGTTTTGGTCAACTTCAAATGGTCATATTTCCTAGATCTGGATGATTTAGATGTACTTCAAGAAATGGTTGGAAAGGTCTTGGAATAATCTTTCCAATGCCGCTGAGTTTGCGTGATTCCGAGTTCGTATTAGTGAGGTATGCCCTTTGGAAGTTGGGCAGTTTGAATAAGGAAAGCCTAATCCGGATTTGGAAGGGTAATTTAGTCTTTTCCTTACCTAATTATTCTAATTCGTTTTTAGGAGTTAATTGGGGTAAAAATCAGATTTTATCCAGTTTAGAAAATTTAAAGTTTCACGCTATGGCTTGGAGAAAAGAGAAAAGAAGAGAAAGGAGAAGATGAAAAGTAAGATTCGCCAAGAACGATCGATTTTGGTTATGGATTTCACCAAGGAATTGATCCTACAAGGTATGTGAGTCTTTCATAGCATTGGGTTTGTTCACCCACCCACCAAATATGCTTAGTTCAACATTCGTCCTAGAAGAGTTTGAAAGTTGATGTTCTTGATATGTATTCTTCAATTTGAATGTCGTTCTTGAATTGGGCAGAATTGAGGAGTTTCTGAGGTCTTTCCTATCACAAAACACAATCCTTGAATCCATAATTCAATTCAAGGAAAGTTAAGAGTCAAGTTTAGAAGTTTAGAAGTTAAGAAGCAAGTCAAGAGAAATTCATTTAAGTTTTTCAAAAGTCTTTCACAAACGTTTTAACTTTGTTCTAAAACTTATGTTTCAAGTTAAGCAAAGAGTAAAGAGTTGAGTTCATTTCTCAAAAAGCTATAAGGGAAATAAGTATTCCCAAGAGTTTAAAAATGTTTTCACATCTTAAAAAGAAAGGGAACATCTATTCCAAGAGATCTTTTAAGCTAAGTTTTGAGTAATTATCTCAAACCAAAGAAAGAAGTTTGTTTTAAAAACATATGAGATATACATTTTGGGAGTAGTATTGAACACCGATATGGGGATGCGAGTTCATATTAACTCAAGTCTCCATAAACCATGTTGCCATCATGGGTAGTAAATGATCATACTTTTTAGATGACTCCTTAAGATGCTTTAGCATAGGCTAGTAGATCCACAAACTTAAGCGTTCTATATGACGGTAAAGTATAGGACAGTTCTGGCAGCGTAGGCAAGACGTTGTATCACCACTTAGGCTCATAGTGGTGGTTGTTGGTTAGAGAAACACCCACAGAAACTATATTACTTTATTATATGAGTAAAGTTGAGTTTGTTATTGCATCTTCATTAACGAACTAAGTTGCTTTTACTGTTATATGAAGCTTTTTAAATATTGCATGTGTTTCATTGCTTTATTTTGAGTTAAGTTATTCATGAGTTGAGAAGAGTCAAGGTAAGTGTTTCTTTGAGAATCTTTTGAAGCCTATGTTATGTTTAGCATTCCAACTCGCATACTCGTACATTCAATGTACTGATGCTAGTTAGCCTGCATCGTATTATGATCCAGACACAGGTAATTAACTAGGATCAGTACGCAGTGCCTCGTTGATCCAGTTGAGCACTCAGAGTCTGTTGGTGAGCTTCCTTGCATTATGGAAGACTCCTTTTACTTTGATTTCAATATTTTATTGTTAGGATGATCGGGGTCTTGTCCCGACATCGCTCTTTGTTTTAGAGGCTTCATACACAATTAGTCATTCAACTGTCTTTATATTATCATTCAGATGTTGTATAAAGACTTTAGTTGCCGGTTTGTCTAAGTTTTATATCTCTTTAAAGTTATGTTTTGAGATTATCTTGTTAAGTTAAGTCTTTCACTGAGTAAGTAACCCAGGCCAAGGGTTCACTTAGGGCCAATAATGGTTCTCGAGTACCAGCCACCTCTGGGGTGTAAGAGTTTGAAAGTTGATGTTCTTGATATGTATTCTTGAATTGGGCAGAATTGAGGATTTTCTGAGATCTTTCCTATCACAAAACACAATCCTTGAATCCATAATTCAATTCAAGAAAAGTTAAGAGTCAAGTTTAGAAGTTAAGAATCCAGTCAAGAGAAGTTCATATAAGCTTTTTAAAAGTCTTTCATAAACATTTTAACTTTGTTCTAAGACTTAAGTTTCAAGTTAAGCAAAGAGTAAAGAGTTGAGTTCATTTCTCAAAAAATCTATAAGGGAACTAAGTATTCCCAAGAGTTTAAAAATGTTTTCACATTTGAAAAAAAAAGGGAACATCGATTCCAAGAGAGCTTTTAAGATAAGTTTTGAGTAATTATATCAAACCAAAGAAAGAAGTTTGTTTTAAAAACATATGAGCTAAGTATATTTTGGTAGTAGTATTGAGCAGTGATATGGGGATGCGATTTTTGGCTTGACTTTGGAATTCTTGGGTCACATAGTTTCCGATGATAGAATTAGAGTTGATACCCAAAAGATAGAGGCAGTGCAAAGTTGGCCTAGACCCATATCTCCAACCGATATTAGGAGTGTCTTGGGCTTGGCTGGTTATTATAGAAGGTTTTTAGAGGGGTTCTCATCTATTTTATCCCCTTGGACCAAGTTAACTCAGAAAACAGTGAAGTTCCAATGGTCTGAAGCTTGTGAGAAAAGCTTTCAGGAATTGAAAAAGCGGTTGACTACTGCCCTAGTTTTGACCTTATCGGAAAGTACTCATGGTTTTGTGGTGTATTGTGATGCATCTCGAGTTGGTTTGGGTTGTGTATTAATGCAAAATGGCAAGGTTATAGCTTATGCCTCCAGACAGTTGAAAGTTCATGAGAAGAACTACCCAACCCATGCCTTAGAGTTGGCTGCGGTAGTATTTGCTTTGAAGATATGGTGTCATTATTTGTATGGTGTTCATGTTGATGTATTCACTGATCATAAGAGTCTTTAATATGTGTTCACTCAGAAAGAGCTTAATCTCAGAAAAAGGGGGTGGTTAGAATTACTCAAGGATTATGACATGAGTATTCTTTACCACCCAGGTAAGGCTAATGTTGTTGTTGATGCCTTGAGCAGGTTGTCTATGGGTAGTACCGCCCATGTTGAGGAAGAAAAGAGAGAGTTAGTGAAGGACGTGCATAGAATTACACGCTTAGGAGTCCGACTAATGGATTCCACATAAGGATGAGTAGTGGTGATGAATGGGGCTGAATCTTCATTAGTGTCAGAAGTGAAAGAGAAGCAAGACCAACATCCCATTTTGATTGAATTGAAGGCAAATGTTCATAAGAAAAAAAAAACATTAGCTTTTGAACAAGAGGGAGATGGTGTATTTAGATATCAAGGTAGATTGTGTGTACCAATGGTGGATGGACTCCAATAAAGAATCACGGAGGAAGCTCATAGCTCCAGATATTCCATTCATCCGGGTTCCACAAAGATGTATCGTGACTTGAGAGAAGTGTATTGGTAGAATAGCATGAAGAAAGGCATTGCGGAATTTGTTGCTAAGTGTCCAAATTGCCAACAAGTTAAAGTAGAGCACCAAAGGCCCGATGGTTTGGCTCAGAATATAGAACTTCCAGAATGGCAGTGGGAGATGATTACTATAGACTTCATCACAAGTTTACCAAGGTCTCGTAGGCAGCATGATTCTATTTGGGTGATTGTCGACAGAATGACAAAATCAGCCCACTTTTTGACGGTAAGGACTACCCATTCAGAAGAAGATTATGCTAAGCTATATATTCAAGAAGTGGTAAGACTTCTTGGGGTTCCGGCCTCCATTATTTTAGACAGAGGTGCGCAATTTACTGCATAGTTTTGGAAGTCTTTTCAGAAAGGCTTGGGCTCAAAGGTGAACTTGAGTACTTCTTTTCATCCTCAGACTGATGGGAAAGCAGAGCACACCATTCAGATCCTAGAGGATATGTTGAGGGCGTGCGTGATCGATTTCAAATGGCTCCTTATGAAGCTATTTATGGGCGACGATGCAGATCTCCTATTGGATGGTTTGAAGTTGGTGAAGCTGGGTTGATAGGACCAGACTTAGTGCATCAAGCGATGGAGAAGGTGAAAGTGATTCAAGAGAGGTTGAAAATGGCACAAAGTCATCAGAAATCCTACACTGATGTTCGGAGAAGGCAGTTAGAGTTTAAAGTAGATGACTGGGTAGATCTTAAAGTTTCACCCATGAAGGGTGTTATGAGATTTGGTAAGAAGGGGAAGCTTAGTCCCCGGTATATTGGACCTTATCGAATAGCCAAGAGGATTGGCAAAGTAGCTTATGAGTTGGAGCTACCACAAGAGTTTGCCACGGTTCATTCGATTTTCCATGTCTCCATGTTGAAAAAGTGCATGGACGATCCTTCATTGATCATACCAACTGAAGATAGTGGGATCAAGGATAGTTTATCTTATGAAGAGATTCCGGTTCATATTCTAGATCTCCAAGTTCAAAATTTGAGAACAAAAGAGGTACCATCAGTCAAAGTCCTTTGGAGGAACCAATTTATTGAGGAATCTACTTGGGAAGCTGAGGAGGATATGAAGAAGAGATATCCACATCTCTTTAAATCCGGAGTAAGTGCAGACTAAGGTACTAATTCTCTTCTTAGTACTCTTTAAATTATGAGTAAGCATGTTGTTTGTTTGCATTTGCTTGTTGGGTATTTGAACTTGATGTTACCACCCTTAGCCTAGTAAGAGTAATCTCATTCAAGGACGAATGTTCCCAAGGTGGGGATATTGTAAAATCTCACAATTTGAAATAACTAGGAAAAAGCTAATAATTGGAAATAGTCATTTTTGGAAAGAATAAAAATCTGGAAATTTTGTTAAGTTAGGATAAGTTGAGTTTTGGTCAACTTCGAACCGCCTTATTTTCTAGATCAGGATGAGTTAGATTTACTTCCAGATATGGTTGAAAATTTCTTGGAATAATCTTTCCAAAACCGCTGAGTTTGCGCGATTCCGAGTTAGTATGAGTGAGTTATGTTCTTTGGAAGTTGGGTTGTTTGAATAAGAAAAGCCTAATCCGGATTTGGAAGGGTAATTTAGTCTTTTCCTTACCTAATTATTCTAATTCATTTTTAGGAGTTAATTGGAGTAAAAATCAGATTTTAGCCAGTTTAGAAAAGTTGAAGTTTCACGCTAGGGCTTGGAGAAAAGAGAAAAGAAGAGGAAAGAGAAGAGGAAAAGCAAGATTCACCGATCGATTTTGGTTGTTGATTTCGCCAAGGAATTGATCCTACAAGGTATGTGAGTCTTTCATAGCGTTGGATTCATTCACCCGTGTGACAAACATGCTTAGTTCAGCGATATTCATCCTAAAAGAGTTTGAAAGTTGATGTTCTTGATATGTATTCTTGAATTTGAATATCGTTCTTGAATTGGGCTGAATTGAGGAGTTTCTGAGATCTTTCCTATCACAAAACACAATCCTTGAATCCATAATTCAATTCAAAGAAAGTTAAGAGTCAAGTTTAGAAGCAAGTCGAGAGAAGTTCATTTACGTTTTTCAAAAGTCTTTCAAAAACGTTTTAACTTTGTTCTAAGACTTAAGTTTCAAGTTAAGCAAACAGTAAAGAGTTGAGTTCATTTCTCAAAAAGCTATAAGGGAACTAAGTATTCCAAGAGTTTAAAAATGTTTTTACATTTGATAAAGAAAAGGAACATCAATTCCAAGAGAGCTTTTAAGCTAATTTTTGAGTAATTATCTCAAACCAAAGAAAGAAGTTTGTTTTAAAAACATATGAGCTATACATTTTGGGAGTAGTATTGAGCACCGATATGGGGATGCGAGTTTATATTAACTCAAGTCTCCATAAACCATGTTGCCATCATGGGTAGTAAATGATCATACTTTTATGATGACTCCTTAAGATGCTTTAGCATAGACTAGTGGATCCACAAAGTTAAGCGTTCTATATGATGGCAAATTATAGGACAGTTCTGGCAGCGTGGGCAAGACGCTGTATCACCATTTAGGCTCATAGTGGTGGTTGTCGGTTAGAGAAACCCCCACAAAAACTATATTACTTTATTATCTGAGTAAAGTTGAGTTTGTTATTTCATTTTCATTAACGACTAAGTTGCTTTTACTGTTTTATAAAGCTTTTCATATATTATATGTGTTTTATTGCTTTATTTTGAGTTAAGTTATTCTTGAGTTGAGAAGAGCCAAGGTAAGTGTTTCTTTCAGAATCTTTTGAAGCGTATGTTATGTTTAGTATTCCAATTTGCATACTCGTACATTCAATGTACTGATGCCAGTTAGCCTGCATCATTTTATGATGCAGACGCAGGTAACCAGGATCAGCACGTAGCACCTCGTTGATCCAGTTGAGCACTCAGAGTCTGTTGGTGAGCCTCCTTGCATTTTGGAGGACTTCTTTTACATTGCTTTTAGTATTTTATTATTAGGATGATCGGGGGTCTTGCCCGACATCCCTCTTTTTTTAGAGGCTTCATAGACAGTTATTAGTTCAGTTGTCTTTATATTATCATTCAGATGTTGTTTAAAGACTTCAGTTGCCGGTATGGCTAAGTTTTATATCTCTTTAAAGTTATGTTTTAAGATTATCTTGTTAAATTAAGTCTTTCACTGAGTAAGTAAGCCAGACTAAGGGTTCACTTGGGGCCAACAATGGTTCTCGAGTGCCAGCCACATCTGGGTTGTAGGCTCAGGGTGTGACAAGTTCATTTCACGACCTAGACCATTGTGATTGGCACCCACACTAACCCTCCGGTGGGAGAACCATTTCTACAACTCAAAACAAGCAACTAAACAAAAAACTAAGGCATTTAAACTACAAAAACAGATTAGATAACTAATTAATGAAGTTCTCATAAACTTCAACAATTGATCTAACAGCTAACAATGCGGAACATAAACCTAGAACCTGAAAGTCAATGTACCAAAACATCTAAACAAATGATCCAAGTCTAAACAAGAAGGGATACATCCCCAACTAATGAACTAATTAACTAACTAGAACAAATATCTAAGTCCGGAAGTAATGGAAAGAGACGAAAGATAATCCCATGGAGGCCCGGAAGAATTGGCTCACCCTTGAATTCGAAGCGACGATCACTGATCTTCTAAGCGAGGCCTGTCAATAGTGCGTGAAGATGCCCTGTACTCAACAAAAATAAGATCAAGTGCAGTATTAGTACACAACCAAGTATACTAGTAGGATCACGCGGCTATCCCACTAGTGCGACATAAACAAGTCAAACAATATAATAATCACATGCATATATATATCAACATATACAACATCATCAACATGAAGAATCAACAACGCATTTCACATTTATAATCACATCATTGGTCCTCTCACGAAACCCAAACCCAAACAGTTAGCATGCTGGAACGTGGCAGTCCAATCCTATAGTTATGCTAGAACATGGCAATCTGATCCCATTTTTATGTTGGAATGTGGCAATCCGATCCAAATTAGTTATGCCGGAATGTGGCAATCCGATCCCATTCACACACCACAATCACAAACACAAGTATATCCTCAAGATCATACATTTAAGTCATGATTTCATGGTAACAATTATTCATCTATCTCATTTACAACAAGTGTGATTAACATTGCAACATTCATACATATACAAGTACAGTAATGAAGCAAGAACAATCATACATCACACAATCATAGAATCACAACCGTCACCTACCTCGAAACAAGCTTGAAACCCTAAGAAACTTGATCCTTCCCTTTCCGAATTCGTTCTGCTTGTTCTTAGTCTACAAACAATTAATATAATGCGGGAATCAATAAAAAATTATTAATTACCCGGATTACCAAGAAATCTAACAAACCCAAGATCAACCCATAATCCCAACTATCCAATAAAGGGTTGTTTCCACCATAGATTCAAGATCAAACCCTCCCCCATCAATATTCACTCATTCTATTCCGTTCTACGGATTGAAAATGGATTCGGGGAGTTAAAAGCTTACCTTTAGCCTCAAGAATGGTGAAAAATGAGTAGAAATCACTTGGGGTTCGTTCCTTAGCTCTAAAAGTCGAAAACTGCCAAATAAGGTCATTTAGGGGTTTATTAACGACATTAAGTCGCGTCTGGCCCACCACAGCGGCCCTCACCTCGTTGTAGCGGCGGCGCCAGAGCGGCATTCTCAAACCAGTGAGCTATTCATCTTTCACCTATGATTTTAAGTCTCGTTGTACCTGCCAGAACGCCCCATGTCCCGCTGTAGTGACCCCGCAATAGCGGCCCAACTCAACACCAAAGCGGCATTTTCGAAACACAGAGATATTTTAAAGAATTCCAAATCCCCATTCCACAACACATTTCTAACCCACGACGCTAAGAAAATACCTTTCATGCTAAGATTGATTTTCGGAGATATACTCACCCAAATTCAATTCTGTAAAGTCGTACAGATTCCTTAACAAGTTATCTAACCACTCATGCAATCAAAACCATAAATACTCCACCTAATTGTTACCAAATTTCCCTACACCTTGGTGACTCCTATTTCCTCCAAATCTGGACAAGGTTGGGAAAACCCAAATACTACAAAAAGTTTTTACGGCCCCAAATTTCCCTCCGTTATCATTTCTATAACGATGGATCCCGGTCGTTACAGTTCAATTACTCCACTTGATTGATCTTAATAAATAAAGGAGGGATTAAACGGAAAAGGTAACGTGTTGATAGTTTAATTTGCTAATTGATGAAATTCTTTGATGGCATTATTATGGAATTAAATTTCTTGAGTTTATTGTCTCTTCCTTATGGTGTGAAATTGCATTAATTTATGTGCGCAGTGATCAGACATAATTATTATGTCGATGAAAAATGATTCTGTCAAGTGATATTATATCAAGGATAAGGGAAATAGTTTCGGCTAGTTATATTGTGTCTATGGGAAATGCTTTCGACAAGTGATATTGTATAAAATCGAAGAGAAATAATCTAGATAGTGATATTGTGCCGATGGGAAATTATTCTAACAAGTGATATTGTATATAGTTGAAGGGAAATGATTCCGGCTAGTGTTATTTGTATCAATGGAAAATAGTTTCGTCAAGTGTTTGATTATTGCTATTGATCTACTTGATACTTATAATTGATCTACTTGATACTTGTCATTGATCTTCTTGATACTTGTGATTGGCATAATTGACATTTGTTGATTATTTGATTTTGATTGTTGGGCTACGATTGTTAAGCCTTATGAGTTGTACATTGTAAATTGTTAGGTTGGACTGATTTCTATGCAGGTTGTAGTTCTGGCGGTTCGGTTGGATTGAAAGAAGTACTCGTAATCTAGCTTAGTTTTACCTTTTTATGGGGTTTCTTGCTGAGTACCCCATTGTTTGGTACTCACTACTTTCTTCTACACTTGTGTAGGTTTCGAGCCCGAACTCATGTGATCATTCTTCTTCATCTTTCTACGAGGCTTTCAAATAATTGTGAGAGGTAGCTTCTTGTCATTCCCACGGTTCTTATTCCTGAATTTATGCTTTGTTCTATTTGAGAAACGAAGATATTGAGAGTTGTATTCATCTTTAAATTTTGTTTTCATACATTAGAAACATGTACACGTGATAACCAGATTTTGTTTGGTCAGAGGAATTATTTTCTTTGGGATATATGTTTTTACAAGTTTTCCTATTGTGACCTACTTGTCAACACACTTCTCATAAAAACTTAGCGGTCTCTTATTATTCATCTTCGAAGACAGTTTGGCTCTAGATTTTTGTGGTCTTACAACATTGCTTCTTTTTGTCGGGAGTGGGACCTCTTACACTAGTTTGTTATATGTTGGGAGTGATAGATAAGACGTTTGCCTGGGTATCCCTTCAAACAAATCTCAATATACGAATTAGAGTGTCGTAAAGCATATAAAGTTTAAATATTTCCTTAGATACACTATATTTATCACAATCTGACTTGACATAAAATTAAATAAAGAGTGAGGACTTTGTGAACTTTTATCTTTAAATATCTCATAATATTATTCACTATGATTACGTTAGATTAATGTAAAAGTCAAATCTGGATTTGAAAAGTCAACATTGGCAAAATAATTAAAATCTAGGACTAAGACCATAAATGCATTTTACCTTAATATAAGAATTTACAAATATTAATCTAAATCAAAATTAGATATTGATAGTTTGCCCCCCTCGAATAAAAAACCTAATCGAAAAACTCTAGGGATTTAAATACACAACAATAGCATGTATACTAACCCATAACTTCTTTCCCTAAAATTTCTACATCACCAAGGATCATGATAGTTTATCTTTATTCCTTTTATATATGAAATTTTTTGACTTCTATATAAAAAAAATAGGGAACTTCATAATATATAACAATAATGCATCTAATTAAGTAGAGTCATATATTACTTTTTTTGTCACTTTATTTTTTATTTTTCCTTAAATGTGTAGTTAATCAATTTTTTTGGTAACTTAAGGAATTTATTATTAAGTAGCAAATGAGTAAAAGAAAAAAATGTGAAGAAAATCATCAATTACCATTTTTATGTTGGTCATTATTATTTTTTCTATAAAAGTTATTTTGACTCTTAAAGAAGAAATACTATATAAAGAACATCTTCTTAAATTGATAAACAACAACAAATACAATATAATTTGAAAAAAAGATGGGCAAATTGAATAGTTTGATATTTTATGTTCTCCTAGTTATGTTGATAGCACCAACGGGTTTGCTTCTTCTATCTATAGACATTTTTTGTTATATTAAAAATTTGTATAATAGTTTATTATATTTCACTAACTAATGAAGTGTGCAACTCATCATTTAAAGTTTCATATAACAATAAATCTATTTCAATTCTAGAAAATTGACAAATAATTAACTTATATTTCTTTTTCTTTCATATATTATTATGTTATTTTACTTTAGAAGATTTTGGAATAGATATGAAAAAATACATATAATGAAATTCGAATTTCAGGTTTGTTTAAAGTAGCTGGTTTGAACTGTTGCACCGACAATCACATTGGACGTTGCATTCCTAGCAGCGAGGATGATACGAAATGTGATAATATTTGCAAGCAAAATTGTAAGGAAGGTCACTGCAAAGTCATCGACAAAACACCTCCTAATCATTTTTGTTAACAAATCTTTTCAAACTTATTCTATTATACGTGGTTGCTTTTACAAAAGTGATATTGTTATGTTTCAGTATGCATATAATAAAAATTCTATAATAAAATTCTAATTTTATGTTCAAAAAAGTATTATCTTTGATTTATTTATCTGGGTCATTTAATAATTTTTTTTTCTTTGTCTCTGCTTTATTTTTAATATTATGGTAATGAAGAGATAAATGGTCTATCTTAATATATTATTCTCATATCATCCTAAAACCTAAATTAGACTTTGATAATTTCATTTTAGATTGCAAATAAAATTATCCTAGCAAATCAAACTAAGATAAATAAAGTGATCCCCACATTGTTGATAAGAGCACTCATCCTTAACAAAATACTTTGAAATTGAGAGACAAACAAATATTTTCCCAAATTTACTATGTTTATCAAAGAATTGAACTAAAATTTAATCAAGAATGAAGACATTCAAAATATTTAATCTTAAAAATCACAGATTATAGAAATCGAGTTTCGAAAGATCAATTACTTTTGGATGAAGACTCTCCGAAATTTTATAGGCCAAGTTAATGTAAAATCCAAATGTTGATTTGAAAAGTCAACATGTTGGACTAATAAGGCCATCAATGTATTCTTATCAAACAAAAAAAAAATCAAAACAATAATCTAAATCAAAATTAGATATAAATCTCCAAGAATGTGATCATTTGTCTTAATTCATTTTATATATGAAAAGTTTTGGCTTCGATTGAAAAATAGGAAATTTATACTGCTTGTAACAAATGATAAAGTGATAGAAAGTAAATTGCAATCACAAAAAAATATACATGAAGAAACATAATTTTATTGATAAATAATAATCAGTACAAATTTGTTTATCTCTTGATTCTTCTCTCCTTATACTTTCTCCGTTATTCGAGGGTCATTAGTGGCATATTTCTCGCACTAAAGATAATTTAGGTTGATTCTTTATGAATATCCCAGGAGTTTATGGGATATTCGAGATCCCCTTTTAAGGGAAATATATTAACCTTTATATAGGCATGAACTAGGATTTAGGATTAAAAAGCCTCCAAGAAACTGACTGAAGTTTAACACGTGTAGTAGAGTCCTAATTGAAATTAAACACATTTTGTAGAGTCTCATAAAATTTTGATATCTACAAATACTATTTAACAAAATGCATCCAATTGGGTAGATTACTTAATACTATTTTACTTATCACTTTACTTTTAGTTTTTCCTGAATTGCATAAGTTATCAAATAATTTTTTGATAACTAAATAATTTTATTACCAAGTTTAAAATAAGTACATAAAAAAATTAGTGATCGATGGACATCTCGAAATAATTAAACATACTTTTCACTAGTCTTTATATTTTATAAACTGAAAATTTTTTAATGAAAGAATACACCTTATATCTTTGATAACGTTACATCAAAAAGGGAGAAAAATGTGAACTGTCATATAAAATATAACACAAGTTAACATGATACATATATTTAAGGACATGATGATGATGATGTAGCCCCAAGATACAAATCCAAAACAAACAATACATGATATGAACTTTGATTATGATAATTATGGTATCAGTGTCAGACCCAAGGGTACCCCCTAGACGTAACATGGAATCCCAAAAGGGACCCAAGTAAGCTACTTAGGTTTTATCGTTGAGGACAAGAGTTTTATCGTTGTTTCATAAGGAATATGAAAATGTCTAGTACAACTAAAGAAATGAAACAACGATAAAACTCTTGTCCTCAAATCCAAGAGGACATACCACAATCTTGAAGAGTAGTCAACCCAAGCTTGTACTAAAAGGAATCACCTTATACGCCGGAACCTACACTTAGTAGAAAAATATAGAAGAAATATAGGTTAGTACAATTATTGCAGCAAGTATGGTAGCTATGCATGAAAACCATTAAAAATACTACAAAGGGACGATTTAGTTGAAAACTATGCATTTGATCAAGTGTATGAACTATCATAGAAATAAGTGCAAAAGCATAAAATACAAGCATATTCAACATATTGATCATCTCAACATAAAGGAAACAAACCATAAGAACCCTCAAAGCGACCTTGTGCAATGTATGAACAAGATCCCATACTCCTTTCCGCACTAAGGAAAACTTATTAAGTGATTATAGTTCATAACTCCAACTATAGTTCATTCTATCATAGTGGGATTAGCTTTAACCAGCATAGACCATGAGAGCTTAATCCTGGAATCCGAAGTCTACCCCACACCGAAAATAGGTTGTCCTACTTGCCTAAGGTAGAACTAAAACTCTTAGCTTACGTGGATCCACTAGCTAAAGACCTATGTGGGCATATAGTTTATGGGATACATGGATTGCTTCTAGAAATCCACCCTCTACTAATGAAGAAGCTTCCATCCCGTGAGACTTCGTCTAGAAACCCGCCCTCTACTAGTGGAGGAGATTCCATCTCATTATCAATATCCACTCGGTACTAAGAATTACTCCCATTGAGTTTACATTAAGTTTTGACTTAAATTTATAATTAAGGAAGAATGTCTTGACACTCTATCCAACAACTCATTCTAAAGCTCCTAGGTTCATTAGGGGAGACTAGTCTTCAACCCTTGGAACCACTATATGTGACAAACCTTTCACATTGTAAGCTATTCATATCTAAGTGTGTATATGAGGATAATCATCCAATCAACTTAACAATTAGATTATGATATAATTACTTTACTCTCAAAGCAATCCAATTGGATACACACAAATCTCATACATATAATCAATTCTCATGTTTTGCCCCTCAAGGCTATAGATAACATTCAACTAATCAATCTAGGATTACTACATAAGATATAAATGGTGACATGATTCAATAAACTAAACTACATTTAGAACAATCTCATAATTTCTACAATTCACCCAATTCACAAGTCACAAACTAGGGTTATGGGGAAAAATCCTTGATAATCATCAATTCCATCATAATATACATTAACTAAATCAATGAAAACGTTTTGAGGAAGAATCCATGGCTTAGAATAGAACCCTAGGATTTGGAGGCTTTATCTACTTTGAAATAGAGAATTTTAGGACTTCATGGATGAAAAGTTAACCATGAATCAAAACCACCATACCTCAATTGAAGCCCTAGACCTTAGCTTCTTCTTCTTGTTCTTCAATGGGGGGTTTTTGTCACGACCCAAGCCTAGGGCCTAGACGTGACCGGCGAATGGGGAACCCGAAGGAACCCCAAACAAGCCTCATAGCGTATCATTACACATCCTTGGTCGCGGAAGCAATTAAAATGACCATAAGCAATAAGTATAATC
>JAJOOE010011382.1:0-30550 GCA_036250405.1 Solanum raphanifolium
CTTGTGGTACCTCCAACTCATAAGCTACATTACCAATCCTCCTGACTATGCTATAAGGTCCAATATACCGGGGACTAAGTTTCCCTTTCTTTCCAAACCTCATCACACCCTTCATAGGTGAAACCTTCAAATACACCCAATCATCTACTTCGAACTCTAGTGGCCTTCTCCTAACATCTGTGTAGGATTTTTGACGACTATGTGCCATTTTCAACCTCTCCTGAATCACCTTCACCTTCTCCATGGCTTGGTGAACTAAATCTGGTCCTCTCAACCCTGCTTCCCCAACTTCAAACCATCCAATAGGAGATCTGCATCTTCTCCCATAAAGAGATTCATATGGAGCCATCTGGATGCTAGAAAGATAACTGTTGTTGTAAGAGAATTCAATGAGAGGTAGGTGATCATCCAAATTACCTTTGAAATCAGTCACACAAGCCCTCAACATATCTTCTAATGTCTGAATAATACGTTCTGCTCGTCCATCTGTCTGAGGATGAAAGGCAGTGCTTAAGTTCACCTTTGACCCCAAACCTTTCTGAAAATAGTTCCAGAATTGTGTAGTAAATTGTGCACCTCTATCTGAGATAATGGAGACTGGAAATCCATGAAGTATTACCACCTCCTGAATATACAACTTAGCATAATCTTCTGCTGAGTTGGTAGTCTTCACGGGCAAAAAGTTGGCTAATTTTGTCATTCGGTCGACAATCACCCAAATAGAATCATGTTGCCTGCGAGACCTTGGTAACCCTGTGATGAAGTCCATATTAATCATCTCCCACTTCCATTTTTGGAAGTTCTATATTTTGAGCCAAACCACCAGGTTTTTTATACTCTACTTTCACTTGTTGGCAATTTGGACACTTCGCAAAAAATTCAGCAATGTCCTTCTTCATACCATTCCACCAATATACTTCCCTCAAATCACGGTACATTTTGGTGGAACCCGGATGGATGGAGTATCTGGAGCTATGAGCTTCCTCCATGATTCTCTCTTGGAGTTCATGCACCATTGGTACACACAATCTACCTTGGTATTTCAACACACCATCTCCCCCTTGTTCAAAAGCTAATACTCTTTGCTTTTGAACATTTTCCTTCAAATCAAGCAAAATAGGATCTTGGTCTTGCTTTTCCTTCACTTATGACACTAGTGATGATTCTGCCCCGTTCGTCACCACTATTCCTCCTTCTGCGGAATCTATAAGTCTGACTCCCTGGCGTGCAAGTCTGTGCACATCTTTGGTCAACTCCCTCGTTTCTTCATCAACATGCGTGGTACTACCCATAGATAACCTGCTTAAAGCATCAACAACCACATTAGCCTTACATGGGTGGTAAAGAATACTCATGTCATAATCCTTGAGTAATAATTCCAACCACCTCCTCTGCCTGATATTGAGCTCTTTCTGAGTAAACACATATTGTAATCTCTTGTGATCAGTGAATACATCAGCATGAACACCATACAAATAGTGACGCCATATCTTCAAAGCAAATACTACAGCAGCCAACTCTAAGTCATGGGTTGGGTAGTACTTCTCATGAACTTTCAACTGTCTGGAAGCATAAGCTATGACTTTGCCATTCTGCATTAATACACAACCCAAACCAACTCTAGATGCATCAGAATACACCACAAAACCTTGAGTACCCTCTGGTAAGGTCAAAACTGGGGTACTAGTCAACAACTTCTTCAATTCCTGAAAACTTTTCTCACAAGCTTCAGACCATTGAAACTTCATTGTTTTTTGAGTCAACTTCGTCAAAGAAGACGAAATGGACGAGAAACCCTCAACAAATCTCCTATAATAGCCAGCCAAACCTAAGAAACTCCTAATATCAGTTGGAGATGTGGGTCTAGGCCAATCCTGCACTGCCTCAATTTTCTGAGTATCAACTCTAATTCCTTCTCCTGACACAATATAGCCTAAGAATGCCACAAACTCAAGCCAAAATTAACACTTAGAGAACTTGGCATACAACTCCTTATCCTTCAAGGTCTGAAGAACTATTCTGAGATGACTAGCATGATCTTTTTAATTCCTTGAATAGATTAGTATGTCATCAATGAAGACGATGACAAACATATCTAAATAAGGTTTGAAGACTCTGTTCATAAGATCCATGAACGCTGTTGGTGCAATGGTCAAACCAAAAGACATGACCAAGAATTCATAATGACCATATCTAGTCCTGAATGTTGTCTTTGGAATGTCACATTCCCTAAGTTTCAACTTATGGTAGCCTGATCTGAGGTCAATTTTCGAAAAATAGGTGGCACCATGAAATTGATCAAATAAATCTTCTATCCTTGGAAGAGGATACTTATTCTTGATGGTAACCTTATTTAATTGACGGTAATCTATACACATCCTAAGGGAATCGTCTTTCTTTCTCACAAACAAGACCGGAGCGCCCCAAGGTGAGACACTTGGTCGAATGAAACCCTTATCTAAAAGATCTTTTAATTGCTCTTTCAACTCTGCTGGTGCCATTCTGTATGGCAGAATAGAGATAGGACAAGTAGCTGGAATGACGTCTATGCCAAAGTCTATTTCTCTCTCAGGAGGGACTCCTGGTAGATCATCAGGGAAGACTTCTGGAAACTCTTTTACTATAGGGACTGACTGAATGGGAGGTACCTCAACACTCGAATCATTAACTCGGACTAAGTGATGGATACAACCCTTTGAAACTAACTTTCTCGCCTTAAGGTACGAAATGAAATGACCCTTCGGCACAACTGAGCTACTACTCCACTCTATGACTGGCTCATTTGGAATCTGAAACTTGACAACTCGAGTTCTACAATCTATTGAGCCATAACATTCATGAAGTCAGTCCGTACCTAGAATGACATCAAAATCTACCATGTATAGTTCAATTATGTTAGCCATGGTGTCTTTTTGATTGATGGAAATGGCACAATCACAATAAACTCGCTCAGCTAGAATAGACTCCCCGACAGGTGTGGAAACACAGAAAGGTTCACAAAGTTTCTCAGGGATAACATCAAACTTATTTGCAACATAAGGGGTACCACAATATAAACTTGCTCCTGGGTCTACCAAAGCATAATCATCAAAACCAAAGAATTTGATCATACCCGTGACAACATTTGGAGAGTTCTCTTGCTCTTGGCGACTGGTGATTGCATAAAGGCGGTTTGCTCCTCCGCCAGTACCAAAAGTAGCTCCTCTAGGTGCAACCCTGTCTGGTGGAGCAACTGATGAAGACTGGGCTCTATTGCCCGGATTTCCACTACCTTGCTTATTATTAGGACACTCTTTCAAGAAGTGTCCCTTTTGTCCACACTTGAAACAGCCTGTCAAGCCATCATGACACGTACCTGGATGGATTCTCCCACACTTAGCACATGCAGGAGCCCAACTACCTCCTTGTGCTCGAACCAGTGAAACTAGGAGGATTCATACTCAAGAATTCGCGAATCCTCGAAGTGTCGGCCTCATCTTGCCTTGGTCCTCTTGGCTGCCTAACCTGGTTAGTCACAGCTTGGCTCAGCATTCGGATAGCCTCACGAAATTCTGCATTAGAGACCTAACCTTGAGGTTGCACGTTTGGTTCATTAGGTACCCCTTGCTCTTGTGGTTCAACGTTTCTCCTAGCTAGACGACCTCGTGGTGCTCTTCATGGAGGCATGGTTATCTGAAACACGCACAAACACGAATTAGAGGGAAATTTTAGAGATAAACTCTAATGCACGAAATGAATATGAAGGAAGTGAAGAATTTTCGAAATGTTGCAGCCTCCTAATTATAGATGTGGCATGCTTCACACCGATAACTAGGACTCTACAGACACTGCTTCATAGACTCCCTAGGACTCTTGAACTATGTGCTCTGACACCAAGCTTGTCACGCCCCAAGCCTACACCCTGGACGTGGTTGGCACTCGAAGACCATTGTTAGCCCCAAACGAACCCTTGGTCTGGCTTACTTAACTCAGCGGAAGACTTAACTTAACAAAATAAACTCAAGTAATAGTTTAAATGATAACATCTTAGCCAAAATGGCAACTTATGTCTCAAAACAAAGTATCTACAAATACATAGCTGAGAGAGTCAAAACTAATTGTCTGACTGTCTATGAAACCTATTTAATACTGAGATTGATGTTGGGACAGACCCCACAACATCCTAATAAAGAAAACTAGGAAAGCGAAATAAAAGAGTCCTCCGGAATGAAAGTAGGCTCACCACACTTCGAATCACCTAAATCGGTTGAGAGATGACAGAGAGATGAGGATTTTATGTTTCGAAAAGTTGGCTGATATATCTGCATTTATAGAAGGATTTCTTCTCGCTGCCCCCTTGGGCCTCACGACGAAGATGCTCCATAGTACTGGCATGGTCAACTACGTCTAAAAGAGATCTACCCGCAGAAACTAAGGACTAGGTCTCAAGCCAAAGCCGCAATCTCAACCCACGAACAAAGCACCTAACTCTCTCCTCCTTTCTAGGTAATATCATCTCAGCATGACGGGAGAGCTGGTGGAACCTAGTCTCGTACTCTGCCACCGACATGGAGCCCTGCTCCAACCTGCAGAACTGATCCCTGAGGCGGTCTCTGATGCTATGAGGGATAAACTTGGCCAAGAAGGCCTCAGAAAACTCATCCCATGATACCGGTGGAGATCTAACCGGTCAAGTTTAAATGAATGTGCACCACCACTGCCTGGCTGGGCCATCTAACTGGTAAGCAATGAAGTTGGCCCCTCTAGCCTCCACTAGACCCAAAGTACCTCTCACGACAAGTAGTAAGAAACTCGTGGGCATCCTCACCCACAGCCCCAGAAAACCTCGGTGGTGTCAATTTGGGAAACACACCAAGCATCTTGTGGTCCTCGAATGGCATAGGTCTATCCGCTGCCAAAGGCTGTACTCCCTTAGGTGGTACCTGGACCTAAGGTGCCCTCACTATAGGCTGATCTTGCAGTACTGGTGCTAGTGTAGCTGGGGCGGGTGGTTGTTGCATACCCCCAAGCACACCCAAGAGCTGAGCAAGAGCGGCCTGGAGGTCTGAGGTCAGAACTGGTCTGGATGACGACTGTGCTGGCCCCGGTCCCACCGACTGATCTGGTATACGATATGCTGAAGGGTCTGCTACTGGCTCTCGATCCTCCTTTCTTTCCTGGACTAGTGCTGCAGCCCTCACACGACCTCGGGGTCGACGTCTACCCCAAGCTGGGGCTCTGTCTGCAGGCCCAGATGCATCATACCCGGCTGCGCCACCTCGCAAGTGAGCCATCCTGTGAAAGAGTGAAAGAAGTGAGATTTCAAGGAACCAATAAGACACACACTACACGTAAGTGAAATAAAAGAGGAAATCTTCCTAAAGACATCCTGTATCCTACCGAAGATAAATTACAGATGTCTCGGCACTAATCCGCAGGATTTTACGAGACATTAGCTCTGTACAAGTGAGACCGATGAACCTGGGGCTCTAATACTAACTTGTCACAACCCGATTTCTCGAATCATGATGGCACCTACTATACCCTACCAGTAGGTAAGCCAACCCGAAACCCAGAACATCAAGCAATGAGTGCAAGGGTAGAAACTAGCTGAAACAATAAACTAAACAAGGAGAACAAGGCGGAAGCAAACCAAAATAAATATATACAGAAATCCCTCCAAGAACCTGGAAGACACTAGTACAGAGCTATCTAATAAAGAGTACAAGTCCCAAAAGTGGACCACAACATAGCATGTCTCAAAAGCAACAAAACTAGCTAAACCAGAAGAAGGAGGCAGAACAAACCTAAAATGCCAAGTGCTCGCCCTCGTCTCCGAGTCACAACTGCAAAAGAAGGCTGGAACTACTCACCGCTTATAACTGGTACTGGGACCTGCATCACGAAATAGATGCAGAGCATAGCATGAGTACCAACACAACATGTACTCATTAGTAATCACAGGTCGGCTGAGCAAAAAGGGTAAAAACAATATGAAATGATAGAATCTAGACACAGAAAGGTCAAAGCGGATACGAAAAGAAATCATGCGAGCATACCAGAAATAAACTAAGCACAACTAAACTAAACCTAACTGGACCCCATAAGCCCAGAAGGTACACTCGTGCTCAAGTTCAAATAAAACCTGAACGGACCCCCATATGCTCGACAGGTACACAAAAAAGCTAAGTCTACTGAGAAAGAAGAAAACTGGGATCCCAGCCTAAAGTAACTAAGATAATCCATCAGACTCCACCCAGCCAACAGTGCACTCCCAGTCCAGCTAGAAAGAGTGACCCCAGGGGTTACCCAACCAAACAGTCCACTCCCAACCCAGCTAGAAAGAGGGACCTGTGAGTGAGGTAGATATCGTGAGTCATGCTACCATGCAATCAGTTCCCAGCCCAGCTAGAAAGAGCGACCCGGGGACACCCAGCCAGCAGCACACTCCCAGCCCAGCTAGAAAGAGAGGCTCGGGGGTGATTGCCGATATCACCGAGTCTACCGAGCCAGCAATATGCTCCCAGCCCAGCTAGAAAGAATGACCCTAGGGGTGATGGTATGTCCAATAGGATCCAATTCAACAACAACCACCATAAGGAGATTTTCTAGAAACAAGTATGAGAACTCATTAACTACTGGAACTGACTCAAGAGTTGGGGTTTCAGAGTTTGAATCCTTAACCCAAACTATATGATAGAGATACCCTTTAGAGATCATCTTTCTTGCCTTAAGGTAGGAAATGACTCGACCCATAGGCACTGAGCTACTACCCTTCTATTGAGTGAACCAAATGTGAGCTACATCCTTGAGCTGGTAGGACGCCAATTCTACCCTATTATTTGTACTCACCTGCATCGCTCCAAAGATCTTATTGACCTCATAAATAGAGTTATAGGGGTCCTCATCAACTTGCGACCCTAGGAAGTCAGGTGGATTCATCCTAACAAAATCACGGACCCTAGTTGCTACTGATCCACCACTACCATTGACTGAAACTGGAATTTGCTGATTTTTCTGGTTGGCTACACTCTAGGCCAAAAGTTGAATGGCGTTTCGAAACTCAGCATTCGAAACCTCATGGTTTGGGACTGGAGGAGTTGCGTTAGCATTCCTTGCATAAGCTCTATAAGGAGGCATGATCTGCAAACGCATAACGTCAAGTTAGAAATAATATCATACCCACGAAGGATAAGAATAACAAGAATGCGAAGTTTTCCTAAAACCCTTCGTAGCCTCCCCCTCGTAAGTGTAGCACGCTTCACACTCATAAAAGGGACTCTACTTAGTGCGACTTTTCAGATATCTTAGGACTCTTCAACAGTGCTCTGATACCAAGTTTGTCACTCCCCGATGTTACCCCTTGACGTAAACACGGGACACAGCATCACGAGTGACCCCAAGCTAACCATGCTGGCATATCATAAACATCCTAAGATAAACTGAAATGAAAAATATTGTGCAGAAGCTTAAGACCATAATCAAACTGAAGTGGGGATTACCCAATACTATCTGAATATATAAATTGTGAGCTTAATTACAACTGAAAGATCAAACTCCAAGCTAAAACTGAATCTAACTATGTTTCAATAAAAGCCTCTAACTGACTAGAGATGCAGGGACATGCCCCAGCTAACTCTAACAAAACTAAAACTAGAAGACTGAAAGTACAAGAAAACATGTCTATCGTCCTTCAAGAATGAAGACACATCACTCATAATGCTTAACTGGAGATTGAGAACCAATCTATGTGTGATCTGAATGCTGAGGACCTTAACCTGCATCACGAGAAGATGTAGCACAGAGTATGCATCAGTACTTGAAAGGTACTAAGCATGCATGATAGGATAAAGCTGAAAAACATATACATAACTGAAATAAATCATACTGATCAATGATATAAGATGAACACGAAAAATATACTAAATATGCTGGATATGAACTAAACTGAATGCAATGACCAAGTTCATAACATACTGAAAATAAATACTAATCTATAACTAATAACCTGGTCAATGCACTAGAATCTGACTGTGGGAGCTACTAATAACCAACATAAAACCACATGAGCTAAATGTGGAGTCCAATGTATATGCCCCATCGAGAGTACCCAATATACCTTGCCAACGGTACAGAGGCATGAGTGGCATGATCATTAAATATGATGCCCAAAGAGGGGACTTAACCTTAGGGGGCACTTAGTTCTGCGACTATGAGTGTGACTGACCCTAGTCAAACTCGGTATTAAGCCTACTCCTAATAGAAAGTATGAAATACAACATAACTGAATTAAAGTGGGTAGCTCGGGAACCTAACATGCTAATTGAAAATGCAACATTAAGTACTGATAATGAAACATTTGAAAACTGGTGCATGTATTGTCTGTATAAACTGACTTACCAAGTGTAATTCATGAACTAAACAAATCACCACATCTATGGTTCTGAATTTCATACAAGGATTAAGCAACATAGCCACTAAAACGTGATATTTTGATTAGGATTAATCTAACACCTAACTCACAGCAATAATCTGATGTTCTAGAAACCCTAAGTCTAAACATAATAGAGGGAATCAAGAATCTAACTGAATTTTAGGGACCTAATGGGTGAAAGGAACCTACTAGTAAAAACCCACATACCTAGTGATAAATTCCACAGAGAAATATTTAGATTTTGGGGCTGTAATTGAGGTAAATTTATTGCATTCTTTGATAGGGGTTTGGTCGACTCTTTCTCCTCTTTTACTCTAAGTTTTCTAAATTTTGGTGAATGAACTGCTTAGGGTAGATTCAGATTAAGTTACTAGGCTAGAACTGACCAAAACGACGTAGTTTAGGTGTCCAACGCATAGGGGAAAAGACCAAACAACCACTGACTTAAACCCTATTGGGGCCACCGACGGACCGTGGATGGACCTACGGTCCATCCTAGTCATCCGTCGTTTGGCATCTGGGACTAGATCCTAAGGGATCTCAACCATGGCCTGGACCGCAGACCGTGGTCCCACTTACTATCTATGGGTCGTAGTGTGGGTCAACCCTAGACTGAGATCTTCTAGCTTTCTGGGGAGGGATTGCAGGTGGAGAACAATGGGCCCCACCAACAGTCTGTAGGTCACCCTACGATCCGTGGGTGGTCCCCATTGGTAGCACCTCCAACTTTTGATTTTCTGCAGTCTGGTATTTCTAACACATGGGGTGTTATAGGCAAGGAAGATCTTTAGCTTTCAACATTTTCTCTTTAATGAAATTGGTGCAGATGTGGGTTCACAGAGGAGGAGGTTTCTTCAGCCTCTCATGATGAGGTTTTAGTAATTACTAAGACCTGTAATAAAGTATGTTATGTAATTGACACATCCCAAGAATATTTAGAGGTGCATTTTTTCCAGAATTTGATCAGAAAATTTATCAACAAATTGAATGGATCGTTGGTTAGGGATAATAATACCTTGTTGAATACTATGCCCAAGGAATTGTAAATTATTTTGGAAAAGATTATACTTCGTTCTGGATAAAATTAAGTCATTTTCTCTGATTATATATATTTTTTTAAACTTTTAGATGTTTGAAATGTTGTCATTAATTATTTTTTCAAATTATAAAGGAGCACATTTTAGTCCAAAAGGCATAACATTCCATTCATATTGTCCAAAAGGTACCGTAAAAGTTGTTTTATAACGATCTAATGGATCAGTTTGAATTTGTAAAAAAAAAGACTTTGGGTCAAATTTTTAGAAAATTGTAGCAGTGTAAAGCCGATGGAGAAAATACTTTTTATTTCTAAATAGGATACCTAATCCAACGAAGAGTAGATTTTAAAGGTTTATAATTGATGACTAATCAAGGGACTCCTCATTCAATCTCAGAACATTTGTTGACATATAAGGCAACACAACTCCAAGGGAATTTGCTTGGAAAGATGAATTATTTATCGAGAAGGTCATTGATATCTTCTTGACAGTTGATAGTGAGCTTATGAGTCATTTGGATAGGACGAGCTCTTGTAGGGATAGTTTTCTCATCAAAGCTAGGTTCATAAGGAAGGCTAACTAGATATTTTTTACGATTCCAGAAAGATGTGGGTAAATATGCACAAAGTTCCTTTTAAATTTTGATTTCCAAAGTTTTGATTTTTTTTGGAGAGAGGGTTTTTGTAGTGGATGTTGCAACCTTTAAAAAGCCACTTCTTTTTTGAAAAAATTGATCTGGGTCTCCTTGTGCTTTAAGGTGGACATGAATTTTTTGATAGGAGATTTATGAAAAGGAAGGGAAATGTTGTCGCTCTCAATATTTGGAGAGAATAAAATCACCTATAGAGGATTGTCTATATCTTTTACTCGCAGAAACGAGGTTGAATTAGAGAGAATAGAATCTCCTATAGAGGTTTGAACTTTTACATTACAGAGCTTGTAACTAATCCCTAGTTTATTGTCATTGGCTACTCTAAGGGATTCTTTGATTTTTTTTCAAAGAACTTGGTAGGAATGAGTCCTTCTTGGAGACGGTTGAGATCTACACGTGTATCGAATAGGGCAATAATATCTAGGATGAAGAATTTTTTTGACTATTAGGGTTATCCTAGTATGTCACCTACGGATGGAGATTCATGAGTGAAAGTTGATGAACTCACCTTGTCCCTCTTCTTGATCGGTTGTTTCAATCATTTTAGGAACGCTACGCATGGCCGCGAACTGCTGAAAGACAACGCTATCTAATTCTTGGACAATTACTTCCTTAGATTTTCTGGAGGGAAATCAGTCCAGAATATCAATAATATTGCAAGTGTTTATCACATGGGAATGAGAAAATATATGTGAGGAAGAGGAGGAAGATTTATCTAAAGCCTTTTTTAATTGCTCTAGATGGTAGCTTTTCTGATAAAAATCATGTAAATTACTAATAATTTCAAGGAGGACATCATTTTCTTTTGTGAGAACATTGACCTCATGATGGCTAATATGGTCTTGGTCAGATTCAGATGACTCAACTTTGTAAAAATCTGGGGTAAACTTTGCATCTTATATTAATGTGGGATCCGGATTCTCTCCATTTTACTTCTCTCCACTTTTCTCGAATTTCTATTTAAATTGATAACATATGTCATACGTTTATTTTTTATGGCTAAGATTTAATCATGTCAATATATTTTTTCCCACCATATGATATTTGTTTGCTCGATGATTAGTTCTGAAACCTTTTTATTTCACTACCTATAAATTATAGTGATGTGTAAACCTAAGGTTAACTAACCATTATTTTCTATCATAGATTAGTTATTTTATGTTAAATGTTTTCTCGCTCGTGCCTACCACTTCTTTTTCTAAACAAAAAATAGTTATATTGGTAGTATAAAAGAAAAGGACGAAATTGGATAATATGTAGTTACTTGTATTCATATATTTAGAGAATTTATATTCATAAAAAACGAAGGCAAAACGACATATGTAGTTACTCGCATTCAAATATTTAGCAAATTTATTCAAGGAAACATCATTATTTTTATATCTATTAGAAAAGAATCAATGTAGATTTAGAATTTATGTGATATAAAAATTTTTTGGGAAGAAATATATGGAAATAATTAATTATTCTAATTATAGTTAGATTTATTTTAATTAATTTAATGTTAGCCATTTAATTAAACTTATGATATGTGTAACTAATCAAAATAGAAACTTGAATAAAATGGTGAGAAAAGAAATGAAGAGGAGTCGGATCCATTAAATTGAAGAACGAAGTAGTGTACAATCGGAAGAAGTAAATCATTGGGTTTGAGTATGACAATTAACAGTTACAAATAGCTTACTTGAATGCAAATTTTTCAAAATACGTGTATCCCCACATGGCTAAAAGAACTTAGTCACATTCTTTACTACATCAACATCTAGATGGTAAAAACAATCAAATAACAAACTATTGCTAATTCTTATCAAGTTTAGAGAGATCTTCAGGTATTATGCCTAATTTTTACGTCCTACAAAACTTCTACAACATGTGTCGCTTATTCTCTTATGTTAGAGATCATTTTTCTCGATCGAATTTCATGAAGGGATACTATAGAAGAATACTCAGTACAATTGAAGGAACTATCAGAGAAAATATTCAATATAATGGCAAAAGGATTAGGAATGAAACAAGAAGATTTGAATGTAGTTTTTCATGGAGGAGAACAAAGAATGAGCATGTATTACTATCCTAAGTGTCCTCAAGAAGGTGTTGTTATGGGGCTAAACCCCCACTCTGATCTTGCTGGATTGACCATACTTTCTCAACTAAATGAAGTGGAAGGTCTACATATCATTAAAGATGGTGCTTGGATTCCTATTACACCTTTTCCAAATGCCTTTGTTATCAACGTCGAAGACATGTTAGAGGTAATCCACTAGTCACTTCTTCAAATTTTTGCCTTAACTTACATATTCATAATTGGGAAAATTATGCGATTAAACAAACATATACTAGTTAATTAGCTAACATTACATAGTTTGCATTAATTATAATTCAAAACTTACTTCTAGCTATAATTACATTCCTCTCTCTATCTGTCTCTCTCTCTCGCTCTCTCTCTCTCTTTGTCTCTCTCTCTCGCTGTCTCTCTGTCTCTCTCTCTCTCCTCTCTCCTCTCTTCTTCTTTCCCTCTCGCCTCTCTCCACTCTCTCTGGAATCTCGCTTGACTCTCTCCTCTTTTTTAGTCATCTATCCCTTGCCTCTTGTTTGATATTGTGGTTCATGGGTCACACATGTGAACTGAACTGACCCAAATCATTTTCGACCCGACAGGACCCATTTTGTTTTATGAAAAGAAAATCAGATTAGAGATAATCTGAATTAAATAAAAGCCGAAACAATTTTAAAACTGAAAAGAGGGGGAACAGTTAGAATTTTTTTTTCAAAAAATCTATTCGCCCATGTTTCTCTTTAAAAAGATGAAAGTTCTTCTTTTCAAAAGAGAGGTACGACAAGCACTACAAGAAAAGGAAAAACAAAACCAAATCAAAGAATACATTTAGTTTGTGAAATTTATCCCTCGTTTCCTAGTGATACAAGGTCGGACTTGGAACAACTCTTTTCGATTAACATTCCGCTGTAGTTAACAGTGACATAACTTCGTTCCTGTTACGTAAATCTAACAGTGGTATCAGAGCAAGGGTTGAATACTCCATATTTGCAAAATCTGGACACAAAACACTAATTCTTTTTTGGTTTTTTTAAATAATATATTTGTACATATTCTTGTTAATAGTAAAAAACCCATCAATATTTACTTACATGTTAGAAAGATAATAGATCCTAACGAGGTTTTGAACTCATGTATTTCCTTCTATTCATTTTTTGATGGAGTAGTACACAAATCTGTGCAATCTTACTTATCTTGAAATTTTCTTGAAGAAGAATGAAAATAATTAGATTTGTGTAGTTTTGCTATTCATAAGAAATATTTGAAGAAGATGAATACGAAGAAGTGTTTGTTGTAATAACATATAAGTAGGGAAGATGATTTGTAATTTCTGTTCTTTTGGGAAATATGAATATTTTTCCTTGTGTTTTTTTTATGCTAGAAGGTGTACCACTTGTATGCTTCCTAATTATTTTTTTTAAGAAAATGCTCTGCACTACATGATAATTTTAATGAAAATGTGCTCTACTTTATCATGTGCCGTTTTTTCCAGTAGTACTACATTATGGAAAAACGTGTAGTACCTTTTTTGGTTTATAACTTTTTTATATATATATATATATATGTATATGTATATATATTTTGTCTTATAATAAAAAAATGATAATGTTGATGTATCCATACTAGTGGAAACATACACACTTTATTAAAAGTGTGATGTGCCAGTTTTTTTCTTTCAATTTTTTTTTTGGAGAACGTGATCAGATCTTTATTTTTTATCTAGTACTTCCTATTTGGATCTAGTGCTATTTAATTCACTTTATTTTATGGGATAACATACTGTAGCATTAAAATGTTTTTGTATGGAAAAGGTAATGTGTGAAAAATGAGTCTACTCATATAATTTTATTTGGGGAGCATAATTAAATTATGATATCAGTATTTCTATTTTATTTTTCTAAAGCATTACTTTTTTTCTAACCATATATGGTTATCTGTTATTTTTTTTTTTTGATATTGACCTATAGTCATCTCTTGCTTACGATTAAAATATATTTAATATAAATTGGTCTTAATAAATTCGTTTAGTCCTTAAATAATTTTGTCTTCTACTAGAAAAAGTGACATATGTTGTCACACGAAGTGGTATAACCATTCTTATTTCAGACATGGCTGAACAGGAACAAACTTGAATTACTCCATGTGGGAGTTCCCAAAGTCGAGCAAAGGGACTATGTAGAAGAACACGTCACCATGGGACATGTTTTCGACGACATGAAATCATGTGGATTGGTATCCCAAAGGCGACACAAAATCTGTTAAGGAATGAAAGGGTCATTCGAAGGGAAAAAAGAAGAAATTTAATGAGTTTCAGTCTTTGAAGATGTCCCTTAATATTTCAGCATGTGATTTTATTCATTTTTAAAATAAATAAAATGGGCTGAACTAGCTGATCACAAGGAAATTTCCGATTGGAGAGCCTTAGCTTATTTACCAAACGATATCCGTGAACCTTGGGGTAGTAGATTGACTGATGTTTATCACGACATTTGGTTCAGTCAGCCTTTTAGGGTATATATTTTTTTCCTTGAAGACTTGTGGGAGGATTTTAGTCATCAAAAAAAACTAGTAGTTAGTTATTACTTATTTGCTTTTAAATATATGAACTATGCAGTTTGTTTATTTTTTTAATATAAATTATTAGACTTAAAAATCCATGTTATTCAAGTCTTTAATATATTAGTATACACATTAAGAAGTTAGTGTCAAATTTTGGTTAAATATTTAGTTTGTAGATGATGATTGGATGCTTATGTATCTTTTCGATTTTACATTAGATATGAAACCTTTATGAGAATTGATTTACTTGAATGTGTATTTCACATGCATAATTGATTAAAAATTCTTGCCTGATTATATCTCATAATAGATATGGCATGAAAAAGTATCATTGCTGACTTAAACAAAGGTGAAAAACTTAACAGTGACAATTACGACATTTGGAGTCATAAAATATGGTATGTACTGGAAGAGAAAAATGCTCTGGAAGGTACAAACCATATTTTGAATGAACCACAAGAGGGTAATTTTGCACTACATATGGGGATACGTCTGTAACCCGCCTCCGGCAGTTGACTATCAAATTTGACACTTGCAAAAAATGTCATGATTAGAATAGCAAACAACACCTTAGGGTGATGTCAAACATGATAGCTCAACTCAAGAGTGCTGGCCATGTTCTTTCGGATGAGAAATAAGTTCAGGCAGTGATTCGGTGTCTTCCCAATAATTGGGAACATTTGAAGGTTAACTTGACCCATAATGATAACATCAAAACTTTTTGTGATGTTACATGCCATATTGAACTTGAAGATGAGTGCCTTGGTGCTGCTAAAGCTGCTTCTAATACCTTTGTGGCCGAGACAAGTGGTATAAAATCTTCAGGCTTCAAGAGAAAGAAAAATTTGAAATGAAATGGGAAAGACAAAGAGATCAGAAAAGGACCCTCTAAGAAAAATAAGAAGCTAAATTCCATGAAAGGGAAACGATTTTTCAAGAAGAGAGACAAAAGCCAAATGAAATGCTACAATTGCCAAATGTTGGGGCATTTAGCTCATGAATATACTGAGCCAAAAAAGGTAGCATTTCTAAACGCATCTCTAAGTGCAACATATGTTTCTAGCACTTCTTTACTAACTAAATCTTATCCTATGTGGATTGTAGACTCAGGATCCACCGACCACGTTAGTCGAGATCGAGAAGCATTTGTGGAGTTTCGTTCAGTTTCATCTAAATCAAGGTGAATCTACGTGGGTAATAATGCGAAACTAGAAGTCAAAGGGATAGACACTTGCAAAGTAGACTTATGTGGTGGCCGGTCTTTGATGTTGCATGAAGTCCTATATGCACCAGAGATTCGACGAAACTTAGTATCTTTATCTGTTCTTTTGAAAAATGATATTGATTTGTTTTTTAGTCATAATGGTGTTAGAATAACTCTAGATAATGTTTTATATCATTTTGGACTTCGTTATGACCGTTTTATTGTATTAGATTATAATCCTTCAACTTATGGCTATTATGTTGATCGTTGTGTAATGGCATGTTATTAAAGTAACAATTATATTGATGTTGTTACATGGCCTGCAAGATAATGTCACATAGGGCAAGATCGAATGAATATGTTGGCAAAAGAAGGACATTTAATGTTCTTTCACTGAGATTGATATGCCAACTTGTGAAAATTGTCTTGCTGGTAAGATTATGCGTAAACCATTTGGGAAGGCTAAAAGAGCTGAGTTCCGGCTTCAATTAATTCACTATGATATTTGTGGTCCAGTGAATGTGAAGGCAACGTCTGGTACTACATACTTCACTACATTTATTGATGATTTCACGCGCTTTAATTATGTCTATTTGATTTCTCGTAAATCTAAAGCACTTGAGTGCTTTAAAAGATATATGAATGAAGTTGAAAATCAATTAGATAAAATCATAGAAGCTTTAAGAACCAATCGAGGACGTGAATATTTGTAAAAACAATTTGAAGAATTATGTACTGAAAAGGCTATTATCGGACATTGAACTACTCCTTATACATTTGAACAAAATGGTGTAAGGAATAGAACATTATTAGACATGACAAGATCAATGATGGTGCAGGAAAAATTGTCCATCTCTTTCTGGGGAGATGCGTTATTGGCTGCGGTTTACATATTGAATAAAGTGCCTTCTATATCGGTCTCTTCCACTCCTTATGAACTTTGGACTGGTCATAAAATAAACCTGAATGATCTACGACCTTGGGGTTGTGCTGCATATATTAAAGATCATTTTGGTGAGTTTGGTAAACTAAGTCCAAAAGGAACGAGATGTATCTTTCTAAGATACTCAAAATGCTCCAAAGGGTATGTATTAATTGAAGAATTGGAGGATGGAAGTATTACTGAAATTGTATCACTAGATGTTTGATTTTTGGAAAATGATTTTCCCAAAAAGGGTGAAATAAATGAATGTGTGAGCCTCTCTATAAAACGTTGAATTTAGAAGATCAGATAATGTCGTTAGACATACTAGATAGATCAATGGATCAAGAAATGGTATCTGATCCTAGTGGGAGTTCTGAATCCCAAAATCCTATAGAGGAATCTAAACTTCTATTACATAAGAGTACAAGAAAAGGTGTACCTAAACGATCTTATGAGATTGAGGATTATGTTTTCTTGGTATCTCCTACAGAATTGGATGAACCTAATTCTGTGATTGAGGCTTTATCGAGCCCTAAAAAGGACGAATGGTTAAAAGCGATGAAAGACGAATTAGAGTCCATGAAAACCAACAAAGTTTGGGATCTAGTTGACCTTCCTCACGGACGTAGAGCTATTGAGAATAAATGGATTCTCAAAGTTAAACGCAAATCGGATGGGTCAATAGAAAGACACAAAGCACGATTGGTTGCAAAAGGTTTTACTCAAGAAGTTGTAATAGATAATTAGGAAACCTTTTCACCAGTTGTGAAGTTTACCTCTGTACGATTACTTTTGGCTATTGTTGCACGTTTAGATCTAGAATTACACCAAATGGATGTGAAGAACACTTTTCTCAATGGAGAACTAAATGAAGAAATTACATGGAACAATCTGTAGGTTTCGTTGTTAAAGGCCAAGAATACAAAGTTTGTAAATTCAAAAGATCAATTTATGTCCTAAAGCAATCTTCAAGGCAGTGGTACCTGAGATTCCATAAAGAAGTGATTTAATTTGATTTCACCATGATCGATGAAGACCATTACATCTATGTTAAAATATCCAAAGAAAAGTTTGGAATTCTTTCTCTTTAGGTGGATGATATTTTATGTCACGCTCCAAACTCGAGGGGTGCAACTGGCTCGTAATGCTAAAACTCAAGACCAAGCCGACCTTGTTGAACCATTTGCTACTAGCGCATGGCAGCCACGCGCAATCAAGATAACAAACAAGTATATCTAGGCATAAAACTAACCCCTCGGCCAGCAAGTCCCCTGTCAACTGATCTATAAAAGAAAAAACTACTCCCAGGAGATCATATAAATAAATAGCCAACTAGAACAAAAGTCATGATTGGGCCGTCGAGGCCATTATGATATCTATACCAAAACTTAAAGCAGGTATATATCAAGACAATACATCAAACAGCTCACAAGCCTCAGCAAACCAACAAACTAGGCCAGTATGGACATAACTTAGCTATACACCCCACACACTAGACTGCAAGCCTCTAAGAGTAGTAAAAATTGTAGGGATAGGGACCTAGCCTACCCATAAAAATATATACAACAAAAGGTAACAAACCTCCCAACTCTGGCAGTTCCGGAGGAAAGGGGCTAGCCAATCGGATAGAAGTCATTCCTGCTGCTGAGGAGGTCTATTGGGTCATCTACCGAGACCTGCATGCATGAATGCAGCCCCCCCAAGGAAATGGGGGCGTCAATACAAAATAATGTATAGAGTATGAAAGGCTAAAGACTAAGTGAGCAACTATCATAATATACCAAAAGCAATCACGTAAAGATATCAAAATTTTAGAAAAGCATGCTAACCCGCTACTGAATCTAAATATACAAAAATGATCAAAAATCAACCTAACCAAGCCTCAATAAGCTCAGCAGGTACGAACTACATACCACCTACCTAGGCCCCCATAAACCTAGAAGGTGCCAAATCAATCCACATACCCCTATCGGTAGCCCCTTATCTTTGTAAGAAGTCACATAGACCTTTTTGGCAACGATATATCCCCATAGGCAGCATAGAGCCCTCTTAGGCAACATCACAGCTCTGTGGGCTGTACATAGCCCTCTTTTGCATCAACATAGCCCTTTAGGCAACACATAGCCCTCTTTGGCGTCAAATTGCCTCGTAGGCAATACATAACACTCTTTGGCATCAATATAGCCCCGGGGCAACACATAGCCCTCTTTGGAAATAACATAGTCCTATTAGATAACATCATAGCCTCCATAGGCAGTTCATATCTCAACAACTAACCAAAATAGCCCCAAGGGCTACAACAAACAATTGAATAGGCTAAAGGCAAGTAATTTAGCTATAAACAATATATATGAATAATCGCCAAGTGGTACCTAATTTAGGGTCATTCTAAACAGATTATGAATCCCTAAAATGAGGTTTTATAACCACTCAATCAGCCAACCATTTACAATTACATCTACAAGATCACCAACATTAACTACCTCTAAGGAAACATGTCGAACGAAAGGAATAGCCTTAACATACCTTTCCAATGAACGCTTGAAAAACCGTAGTTCTTTCACGAAAGGTATTTCTTATGTCTTAAGCTTCACAAACACTATATATACTCAGTTGGTACACACCTATAAACAGTTCATAATTAATCTTAAATCGGCAGATTTGCCATATTGCCCCAACTTATCGAAACGTCCATATAGAAATTCATAAAAACAATGATAAAAGAATCCCGAGATGATTACCTTAGTTAACCAAGTTTAAACCTTGAAGAAACACCATTAACTACAAATTTAAATCGTCAAAAACCAGCTCCAAACACAACTAATAGAAGGGAAAAATGATTGCCACGTGTAGAGAACATGTTTCTAGGCACGGGGGCAACGTTTAATGGTAGAAATCATGAAAAACTAACCTTCATCATGAAATAACTCCATATGAAACCTCTATTAAGCTTTCTCTCCGGTTTGGAAGTGAAAATAAATGTTTTCATGGCTTAAACTGTTGAGTAAGACGACATACCACATTTTTTACCTGACGCGGATCCGATCTAGTTCTGTCCCGGTAGTCCGTAGTAAAACCCTCATAAATTTTTACTCTGATGTTGGTTGGATACGGGGTTTTATGCGTTGCAAACTAGACTCGTATGCCTTCGATTTAATGGGTGATAGGACCTCTAACTCGTTATATATTGGAAGAAAACATCCAAGACATTTGACCCAAATTTCAGAGAAATCTTTAAAAAGGAACTTATGATAACTTTCGCCAATTTTAATTTACCACTTACCTAACTTCAAAACTTGAGATACAACCCTTGAACACTTAAAATATGACATACCACATCATTCTTAATTTATTACCTACCATCATTGTCTTTCCACGAAGATACGAGTTAATTTAGACGTTTTGAAAAGTCGGGGTATTACATTTTATTAGCCGGACAAAATTTGGAGTATGTCAAAACTGTCAAGTCATGGCTTTCAAACTCATATGACATGAAAGATATGGGTGAAGAATAATATAAATTGGCTGTTAAAATTCCAAGAGATCGTTCCAAAAAGTTTTTGAGTCTATCTCAAAAAACATACATAAAAATGTTTTTAGAACGCTTTCGAATAAATAGTTGAAAACCTATGGATACTCCAATAGCAAGAGGTGAAATTTTTCCAAAGACTGAAAAAGAAAAGGAAGACATGTCTCGAGTTCAATATTCCAGTGGTATTGGGAGTCTGATGTACGGTATGATGTGTACTCATCCAGAAATTTGTTATGTCGTAGGTATGGTAAGCAGGTATCAATCTAATCCTGGAAGAGATCATTGGAAGGAAATGAAGAGAATAGTCCTATATCTAAAGGGAACTGTAGATTATTCACTATCCTATAGTGGATCTAATTTACTCTTAAAAGGTTACACAGATGGTGATTGGGCAGGTGATTGGAATGATATAAAATCAACGTCTGATTATGCTTTCTTACTTAATGGTGGTGCTATTTCATGGAAAAGTAAAAAATAAACTTGCACAACTCTTTTAACCATGGAATCTGAATTTGTGGCTTGTGCATCTGCAGTACAAGAAGTTGTTTGGTTAAAGAGATTCTTTGATCATTTGAATATTGCAAAGAATTCTAAAGGTCCCATGATTTTATATTGTGATAGTCAAGCAGCTATCGCATACACGAAGGAGCCTAAGTTTTACAGCAAAACCAAACACATTGAAATCAAGTATAACTTTGTGAGAGACATAGTAGCAAGTGGAGGAATAAATTTACAATACATTCCTACCTGTGAAATGATAGTTGATACGTTTACAAAGGCAATATCTAAAGACTTGGTTGAAAAACATGTTATCGCTCTAGGTTTGTGTAGGATATGATTATATTTCTGTATTGTAAAATGACATGATTATTACAAAATTCTCATCATTATAATACTATTGAATTTATGTTCATATCTTATATGCATGTGATAGTATAATTGATAAATTGTGTCAAACAAGTTGCAAGATTGGCTCTCACACATGAGCTATCTCCTCTTACGTTGAAAACGTGAAGAGATAAGTTTCACCACCATGTTATAACTTGTTTTGTAAGCCAGATATGAGTCTCTCTAAGAAAATGAGGTTGATGATCATTGAAGAGAGAAACTCAGATTAGATATCTAAAAATGTCTAGACCAATATCTTTACAATGTTGAATGATTAAATGAAATAAGACACACACATATAAATAAGGTCAGAACATCGTAGCACGTGTTTCATAAATATGTTCAAAGCGACTAATGGGTTAATGAAAGAATGAATCCCCGCTTCTTCATTGTGTGAGACCCTGAAAGTTACTTTAACTTTTATTGAAATACCCTTTGACCTTTGACTGTTTCTTGAGGTTTCAATCAATGTTGCTACTTTAGCATGTTACTAATAGCCATGAATGATTTGGCAATGCAGTGCATGTCTAGTAAAGCAGCTTATTTGAAACAGATAGATTCGAGTAGAAAGGAAAGACAATCAAGTTAAAAATAATCTAATTTGTATATACAAGCCGACTATTACACAGACCATATATATGTCGAGTGTAATTGTGTATATAAAGTTGAACACGAACTCAAGTTCACCTCTTTAAGAGGATGATGGATCAAATAAATAATTACTGAAGTAGTAAATGAAGTCTAGGGTATTGTGAGAAATTGTATCCTCATATTTATAGAGAATTCATTCCACATGTGATTGAATTCCTTTGTGTAGCTTGTAAAACCTTATAGGTAAAGCTCTTGATGTTCACAGGTCGCACAAACTATTTTTAGTATGAATTGGTTGTCTTGTTAATGTCTTACTGGCTTGGGTCTTGTTAATGTCATACTGGCTTGGGTCTTGTTCACTATGTATGAAGTGGGAGATGTTGGATTTTGTGGTTCATGGGTCACATATGTGAACCGACCCGACCTAAATCATTTTCGACCCGACAGGACCCATTTTGTTTTATGAAAAGAAAATCAGATTAGAGATAATCTGAATTAAATAAAAGGGTGAACAATTTTAAAACTTAAAATAGGGGGAATAGTTGGAAGTTTTTTTTCAAAAATCTATCGTCCCATGTTTCTCTTTAAAAAGATGAAAGTTCTTATTTTCAAAAGAGAGGTATGACAAACACTACAAGAAAAGGAAAAACATAACCAAATCAAAGAATACATTTAGTTTGTGAAATTCATCCTTGATTTTCCAGTGATTCAAGTCGGACGTGGAGCAACTCTTTTCGATTAACATTCCCCTGTAGTTAACAGGTTCATAACTTCGTTCCTGTTACATAAATCTAACACCTCTCTCCTCTCCCCGCCAAGTCTCTGTCACCCCCCGAGCCTACACCCTGGGTGGGACTGGCACACAAGAACCATTGCTGGCTCCAAGCGAACCATTGGCCTGACTTACTTACTCAACATAAGACTTAACTTAACATGATAAACCCAAACAAAACTTAGAATGTTATAAAGAAAATATTCAACTAGCCAATAAGACAAACTCAAGTCTCAACATAAGATAATGAAATGAAAAGAATAAGGAACTAACATCTGACTGTCTATGAATACTCTAAACAACTGAGATGGATGTCAGAACAAGACCCACAACATCCTAATGAACTAATCATAATAATACTGCAAGTAATAAAATGGGGTCCTATGGAAAGCAATGAGGCTCACCATAAGACACTGAGTGCTCAACTGGATCAACGATGCGCTGGATGCTGATCGTGGTTACTTGTGTCTGCGTCATAAGAAGATGCAGGCCAAATGGCATCAACACATTGAATGTACGAGTATGCGACGGAAATTCTAAAACAAGACATAAGCTTGAAGGGAATTGGAGAACTTACCTGGCTTAACTCAACTCAACATAACATAACTCATATCAATATAAAGTAGTTTAAAACAAGTTCAATATAAAGAAAAGTTGTTTAAAACATTGGTGTCAATTCTGTATGTATGCAAATATACAATATAACTCTTAAATGTATGTAAAAATACAAATAACTGTGTTTATAAGAATAGAATTACTTGTGTAGGAGTTTCTCTAACTGAAAACCATCACTTAAGAGCTATTGTATTTATACAACATTTTGCCTCACGCTGCCAACGTAGTCTTATACCTTGCCGAAGGTATAGAACCTGAACTACTAAGTGGATCCACTAGTCTATGCTAGAAATCACTAAAGGAATCATCTAAAAAGTATGACCCTTTTCTATCCATGATGGCCACATAATTTATGGGCGATGTGAGTTGTTTGCACTCTTCCCCATATCGGTGCTCAATAGTACTCCCAAAATATGATACTAGCTTTTATTTTTAAAAACACACTTCTTTCTGTGATTTGAGATAAATGATCAAAAACTTAGCTCAAAGGATACCTTGGAAATCAAGGTTTTCCCTCTTGCTTATTTGTGAAAGCGTTTACTCTTTACTGAAAACTAGCTCAAAGGCTCTTTGGAATTAAAGGTTTCCTTTCTTGTTTAAATGTGAAAATATTTTAAACTCTTAGGGAATACATAGTCCCCATATACTTCTTTGAAGAAATGAACTTCAATCTTTACTCTTTACTCAACTTAAACTTTAAGTCATAAAGCAAAGTTAAAAGCATTGGCAAAAGACTTCTTGAAAGAACCCTAAGAACTTCCTAGACTTGGCTCTTAACTTTCCTTGAAATTGAATTTATGGATTCAAGGTGATTATTCATGTCTCTGGATGATTTATAGGTGTTTAGAAGTCATTTAGAGTAGTTATAATCAGTAGGAAGTGTTAGTACACTTTAGAAGGACTTAAACGGGATAAACGATAAAAACGGTTGGAGATGGATGATCCGGGCCAATCCCCGGCGCGCCATGCCAGCCCCAACTTACTGGGGCTAATTTCTGGCGCACTGCTGGCATGCCGCCCCAGCCCATCTACCGCAATTAGGGCGCGCCGCACCAGACCTCCCCAGGTGCGATCTGACGAATTTTTCAACTCGTTTTCTAACCTTAATTCAATTAATTTCTATTCTTTTTCTCAATATCTCTTTATATTTAGGTACCCAAAACATATACACAAGAATCTAACTGAAAGCAACTCTAATAATCAACATTAAACTCTCAAGAACTCCTCCATCTCAACCCAAATTCAAGAACGAAACTTATTCAAGAATACAACTCAAAAACATTAAATTCTCAATATTTTTAGGACGAAAATATGTTGAATTAAACATGTTTGGGGTGTGGGTGAACTAACCCAATGCTATGTGATCTCACATACCTCCTAGGATTGAATCCTTGACGAATATTGCTTTTCTCCTTCTTTCTCCTCTGTTTTCCTTTCTCCAAGCCCTAGCGTAGATTTCTAATTTTCTAAACTGACCAAATTCTGACTTGAACCCAATTAAATTCGTAAAAATGGATCAAAATATTTGGGTAAGGAAAAGACTAAAATACCCTTCCAAAATCCGGTTTTAGACTTTCCTTATTTGAGGAGCCCAACTTCAAATGGTCATATCTAACTCATACGAACTCGGAATCGTTCAAACTCGGCGGCGTTGGAAAGATTATTCCAAGGTATTTCCTACGATTTCTGGAAACACACCTAACATATCCTGATCTAGTAGGTATGGTTGTTCGAAGGTTAGCAAAAATCCTACTTAACATACTTAAGCAATTTTCCAGATTTTTATATTCTTTCCAAAATGACTATTTCCACTTTTTAACTTCTTTTTAATTCTTTCTAGTTACGGGGTGTTACAATATCTCCCACTTAGGACCATTCGTCCTCGAATGAGATTATTCTTAGTAGGCTAAGGCCGTAACATCAAACAAGCAGTTTAAACACCCAACAAGCAAAGCAAACACAACATGCTAACTTATAAATTCAAGAGTACTAAGAAGAGAATTAGTACCTTAATTTGGAACTTCAAAGAGATGTGGATACCTCTTCTTCATATCTTTCTCAGCTTCCCAAGTAGCTTCCTCAACAAATTGGTTCCTCTAAAGGACTTTAACTGATGCAAATTCCTTACTCCTCAACTTGCGAACTTGGCTATCCAGAATATGGACCGGAATCTCATCATAAGATAAGCTATCCTTGATCCCAATATCTTCAGTTGGTACGATCAAATAAGGATCGCCCATGCACTTCTTCAACATAGAGATGTGAAAAACTGGATGAACCGCGACGAACTCATTCGGTAACTCCAACTCATAAGCTACATTACCTACCCTTTTCAATATTCTGTAAGGGCCAATATATCGGGGACTAAGCTTCCCCTTCTTACCAAATCTCATAACACCCTTCATGGGTGAAACATTCAAGTATACCTAATCATCTATTTCAAAATCTAACTCCCTTCTCCTAATGTCGATGTAGGATTTCTGACGACTCTGCGTCGGTTTCAACCTCTCTTGAATCACTTTTACCTTTTCCATAGCTTGCTGAACTAAATCTAGTTCTATCAATCCTGCTTCACCAACTTCAAAACATTCAATAAGAGATATGCATCTTCTCCCATACAAAGCTTCTTAAGGAGCCATTTGGATGCTAGAGTGGTAAATATTGTTGTTGGAATATTCAATAAGAGGTAGGTGATCATCCCAATTACCTTTTGAAATCAATCACACAAGCCCTCAACATATCCTCACTAAGGTCTGAATGATGTGCTCTGCTTGCCCATCTGTCTAAGGATGAAAGGCAGTACTTAAGTTCACCTTTGAACCCAAGCCTTTTTGGAATTACTTCCAAAACTGTGTAGTAAATTGCGCACTTCTGTCTGAAATAATGGAGAACGGAACCCCATAAAGTCTTACCACATGTTGAAGATACAACTTAGCATAATCTTCTGCTCAATGGGTAGTATTTACTGGCAAAAAAGTGGGATGATTTTGTCATTCTATTGACAATCACCCAAATAGAATCATGTTAACTGCGACACCTTGGTAAGCTTGTGATGAAATCCATATTAATCATTTCCCACTTCCATTCCAGAAGTTCTATAGTCTGAGCCATACCGCTTGGCCTTTGGTGCTCTACTTTAACTTGTTGGCAATTTAGACACTTAGTAACAAACTCTACAATGACCTTCTTCATACTACTCCACCAATAAACTTCTCTCAAATCGCGATACATCTTTGTGGAACCCAGATAGATGGAATATTTGGAGCTATGAGGTACCTCCATGATCCACTCTTGGAGTTCATCCACCCTTGGTACACACAATCTACCTTGATACCTTAATACGCCATCTCCCAATTGTTCAAAAGGCAATACTTTTTGCTTATGAACATTTGCCGTCAATTCAAACAAAATTGGGTCTTGATCCTGCTTCTTTTTACTTATAACACTAATGATGATTCAGCCCCATTCATCACCACTACTCATCCTTCTATGGAATCCATTAGTCGGACTCCTAAGCGTGCAGGTTTGTGCACATCTTTTGCTAGTTCTTTCTTAACTTCCTCAAAGTGGGATGTATTGTAAAGACCCGAGAGCACCCCCTAGTCGTTATCAGTGTATTCGACCTCGAAGAAGTCTTATACAAGCCCTTAGCATTCATCATAACATGTATCATAGAATATAATCACAGAAAATTTAAAACTTTTACTTTGAAAGTTCAACTTCACTTCATATATGAAAAATAGATTCTAACTTCGTCACAATGCACCATCTAGACATAGAAGTATCGAAAATAGGACTTAGCCCTTACATCAATAAGAAGTCTTGAAAATAGGAAGTACAACATTGTCTTTCAACATAAGCAAAGAACTAAACATAGAAGCTAGATCATAGGGTCTTGTCCTCGGACTTGAGGACTCACCAACTTGGGGAAGCAACTCCAAGTGTCTTGAGAAGTAAGCTTGAATCCTCAACGGCCCGAACCTAAGTGTTTGGAAAAGGGAGAAAATATGGGTTAGTACAACACACGTACTAAGTATGGCTACTATGCATAAAAACCATTGAAACATGCATAAAAGGACATTTTATTCAAAACATGCTTTTTACCAAGTAAATCCAACATGCACACATATTAAGTATCATAGTCCAAACCAACATAATATCATCCCAACATGTAGACAACCCAAGCAATACTAGTGCAATGCAAATAATAGAACCCCATAACCCTATTTCAAGTCAAGTATGACATTAAGCAACCTACTTCATGCAAACATTCATAAGATCATATTTCAACATAACTTACCACATTCATAATGATTATACATAACATAGCTTCAACATACATAAGTCATAATAATCATAATTATAAGATAACGCTACTACAACCATCTCTTAGGATCCCACAAGTGCATTGTGCAAGAGAAGTCCCACACCCTCCCTTACACTATGTAGAAACCCTTAAGAAATCCCTAGTAAGAGTTCACACCTTTCATACCTTCATTTACTTTTACATTAGGGAAATATTGCAATAACCGACATAGACCATGAGAGCTACATGGAATCCGGTGTTCTACTCCCACACCGAAAAAAGAGGGTTAACACTTGACTAAGGTGTAACCATTCGTACATAGCTATCTTGGTGGATCCACTAAGCTCGAGTCCTATGTGGGCACATAGTTAAGGGTCAAGGAGATTGCTTCTAGAAATCCTAACTTACTAAACGTGGGGGTTTCCATCTCATGAGATAACACATACCATAAGTAATCCAGACTTGCTAACCGTGAGGAAACCCATGTGGGGAGCCGGACTTACTAACGTGAGAGCCCCATCTCATTTACATGCCCTTCGGTACTAAGCATATGATTCCCTTTTGTAATCATCTTTAATCATCACTTAAGTTCACATTAGCCTTTACTAGACTCTTATGTTGACATCTTATCATAATAGCTCATATGTGTTCATAAGTGAGTAACAATCCTTTCACTTTAGAGACACTTAGTAAGTGAGTAAACCTTTCACTTTACATTACAGTACAATCATGAGAACTACCTTTCAATCATATAACAATTATACCATAATATACATACATACTTCATAGCTAATTCAAGTGTAGAGGGTTAAGGATGAGGAAACTAGGTCATCAACACCACAATTACACATTAGGTATAGCATCATTACAATTTAAGTAATTCACCTTTCATACTTGAGTTCAAAGAAGAACCAACCTTCATACCTTCTTGCCCTTCATGGGACATCCATACTTCAATTACCAAGAAATTCATAACCAATACATAATACAAGGTAATTCATGAAGTAATAACATAATCAACATCAATATAAGCAATTGACATATTTCCTTCATAGCCTTCAAGGCTTCATTCAAAGACTCAACCATAATTTCATAGAAATTATACATAACCTAGGGTAGAATCATCATACAAACATGAATAAGATAACATCACATTCAATTCATAGCCTTCAATCAATATCCAACACAAACTTGGGTTAGAATTTGGAAAAGAAGGAGAAACATGGGTCTCATAGGGAATTCTTCAAGAAACCACCAATAAAACATAAATTCATCCATAATTGTTTATATAACATCAATCAAAGTCAGTTTATAACATTAGTTTCACTTTGGAAAGAAGACCCACGTTTTTGGATTGAAACCTAGAAATTGGAGATTTTGAAATTCATCTTGAAGGGGCCTCTTGGGGAAAGGAATCCCAAGAGTGATAAGCAACCATACCTTATAGATGAATTAACCACGAAAATTTGAGTTGAAACCTTGGAGAGTTGGTCTTCTTCTTGAAGTTCCAATCTTCTTCAATGGAGTTCTTGAGAAGAGATAAAGTAGAGAGAAGGAGGAACTTTAGGTTTAGATCTTTGGGGTTTTCTGTTTGACTGATAAAATTGAGGTAAATTGACTTAAATGCATTATTTAATGAAGTAAAAATAGATTTCTGAATTTCTGCATTTTCATCGCGGAACAAGTCCGCGACACGGAGCTGTTCCCTTAAGATATCTGGAATTAAATTTCAAGAGAGTAGAGTCCGCGACACGACCGCATCGCAAAATGGATTTTCTCTCCTTGGGGGAGCAAGTGCGCGACGCGCAGCTATTCCCTCCAAGTGCAATCTGCAAGCTGCCTTGGCAGCTTGCTTTGCTAAGGTTGGGGTCTTCCTCAGGGCGCCTTGGGGTGGCCACGGGGAGTCATATTTGAACGTTTTGACCCTAGGAACATATATTTACCTATTTTAAACCTTTTCACCAGATTATACCATCATACGACACTCCCAAACCTGCCCAAAACCTAAGGACACACTAGAACACATTCTTCTCTATTTTCCGGACGTCGTGGTTGTTTCTTGACGTTTAGACTTTTACTCTTCCAAACCAAGTCAATTACATTAGTTTAGGTTTATAAACATCATTTTAACTATTTTTAAGTCATTATTCATAAGGTGAGGCTCTAATTTAAGGCATAGAATTTCCGAGGTGTTACAATATACCCCCTTAGGAAAATTCATCCCCGAATGTGATGTGAGGGTATAAATACATATTTTTAATCATTATTTCCTCACATTTATTATTTATATTTTTCCTTTTTGAGCATGAACTTTATGGATTGTACTAAATTGTGTATTTTATGTGTAGGATTAAATTGGTGGAAAAATGAAGAAGTTTGGAGCTAAAACAAATTAAAGTTGGAAAGTTGAAGAAGGAAATCAAACAGATAGCTTAATGGATTAAATTTATTAAAATAATATATTTACACATATGAGGCAAATGTGAACGAATTGCCAATTCAAATTGAATTTGGCTCGCTGCTGCCACGTGTCTATAGCTAACCGCCCCTCTGCCGCCAACAATTTGAAGAAATCCAGCGAGCAATTGGAAACCCAATTTAATTGGGTTTTATTTTCCTAATTTGTCTTGAACTTAATTATTTTATTTAGGGTTTCTATGTCTATAAATAGGGCATCAAAAATTATTCTTTAGGAAAGCGAAGAACCAAGATACAAGACACAATATAAATTTTCTTCTAGCTTAGGAACTTTGGAAGAGCCGCCGTGGAGGCCGGAGAATTGTGGTTTATTCTTTCCTCTCCTTTATTATTTATTTGTATTCGTGATTAATAAAAGATAGTTTAGCTATTGTTCTTAACTTTTTTATGATTAACACAAGCATATTTATTTTAATAAGTTTTTATTGTGTTTTTGAGATAATGAGTAGCTAAATTTCATAACTAGGGTTGTGGGAACCATAAGCGATTAACAAAGTATGAATAATAACTAAGTAATTCTTG